>JBBMOE010000003.1:3639533-3929746 GCA_037975065.1 Chaetodon trifasciatus
CCCCCTCCTCTCAGCGCAGCACATAGACTTCCTGTGTGTCCTGGCCTGAATGGTATGTGCATGGAGTGGGTGTCTGGGAGGCCTTTCATCCGGCATGGAAAGAAAAGAGAAGTCAAGAGAGAGGGTGAAAAAAAAAGAAAGTGAGAGAAGAGAGTCATCTTTAATCCGTTTGAGTCAGAGCAGTTGTCCAGAGGCGAGCGGGGTGGGGCGTGTTAGCCGGGGTGAGAGGGCTCTGGTTGTGCCAGGGATGTGTGTGTAGCGTCTGGAGGGGAAGAGGGAGGCCTGCTGGGAAAGCCTGCAGCCTGCCTCTCTGCCTTTCTGGGACAGATGACATCCGGCTGGGACACCGTTTGCACGGCTGAGTGAAGCGACTAAACCAGAGCAGGTAGAATAGATAAAAATTAACTACTCAGGCTCTGCTGTGGGAAAGGGCTAACGTAAAACAACGCCTATCAATCAAATCTGCAATGACAAAATGATGATCGAAGTGGGAGTCTCGCAGCTTCTGCAGCTTCGCGGCTGAGCTGCATTTGGCAGTTGTCAGACAGGGTGTAGCTGGCTGCTGAGCGCCAGGCCTGAGCAGACCCTACCCACACTGTGCAGGGGCACACATGCAAGCCTGCCTCATGTCATGGAAACAACCTACAGCTGCACGTGTGTGTGTGTGTGCACATGCACACACACAGACTGGCAAGGCATGCTCAGACAAGATAACGTTTAATAAGAAGAAAGCATACAGTGCCATCTGCTGTCTGGACTGGATTAGGGTTTAACTGAGAGTGTCAGTTAAGCCACATGACATGCTTTTATCTTCAGTCACTGCATTGTTAACGGATGTCTAATGATGTCAGAAAAATAGTAAGCAGTTATTAATATTGCTGCTGGACTGGTTTGATTCATATATGTCAATAAACTGATGGCACATAAAACAATTCATCAGCGACATTGTGCTAAATCTAAACATCACTCTGAACCAGTGGTGGAAGACGTGTTCAGATCCTTTAATTAAGTAAAAGTACTAATACCACACTGTGAAAATACTCCACTGCAAGTTCAAGTCATGCATTCAAAACCTATTTTAAGTAAAAGTATGTCAGTATTATCAGCAGCATCTGCTTACAGTATGAAAAGTAAAAGTACTCACGGTGCAGTAAGATGTTCCCTGACAGTGTTAGTAGAAGTGGTAGTGATGCCGCTACATAATTCCCACATAGGGAAGGTGAAGTAATGACGACTTCAACTGAATTATTCCATATTTGCAGAATGTGTATTCAGTGTGCAGCGAGTGCAGTTCATTAACTTAATGAAATGCTGTAAGTGTTCTATCTATTAATGAGGTACAAGATCAGCTTTTCTTAACACTTCAAATAAGTAACACCTTTTACTGCTAGATGCTAATACATACTGTTTACACATATATTTTTTGTATAATTGAATTCTTGAATTTGCTGTGGTTTGATCTCTGTTCCTATTATATATTTACAAGCAATTCCTCATATATGTTTGTGGCATTACTTAGTACTGTGACGCACTGAGCTGCTGGTGTGGCTCCAGTCTTGTGCCTCTGTTGATAAAAGCCTCAAACGTAATAACTGAAATCTTGAAAATGGAGATGTATGATACTGTGAGCCCGCCTGTGATAAAATTACACGTTGAAGGAAGAGTAGTCCGACGGTTTCAGCCAACAGCAGGCCAGAATGAGCGAAAACTGACCCCTTTTACACCTTTTTGGCAGAGAGCTTCTTAAAAAACACCATGAATATTCCAAAACTAACATAAATGAAGCGCAGGTAAACATTGAATATTAGTCTTTTACTGCATTTATTTCAACACAATACAGTATATACAGTTTCAAAATAAATAGCAAATCTTTGAAAGAGAAAATAATAAAAAAAAAGAACTTGTCTTGAGGAAACATCACCAGTGATAAGCAGTATGACCGTCACACTTTTCAGCTTCTTAACATTCAGAAAGCACGTAAATCAGATCTTGAGTACGAAGAATGTATAGAGATAGTTCAAATCAAACATACGTAAATGTATTACACCGTATACATAACCATTTGAAGAATAAAATCATAATTATTTAACATTTCCAGCAGTTTCATTTCATAAATATGACAAGAGGATTTTAAAGGCAGTAGTTTCTGTCCCAGAAAGAAAAGCAGAGAAATAGAAACAACCAAAATAAATGAAGTCGTAAAGTTTCCAATGAATCTTTCACCACGTTTGATGAGCTGATATACTTTCACTTAAGTTAGCATTGTTTTCTATTTTCTCCAAAGCAATGCAGATCTTAAGATAGTAGGCTGTGAGAAAAGCACATTACGTCACACGTCTGAATAAGCTGGAATAGTAGCACGACTGTAGGCTGGATTTTCCAAGGACACGTAATACAGCTTTTTAAAAGTTTACACACAGCTTTCCTTCACGCACTCACGCTCGCACACATTCGCTCTGAGTCATCGCGTTTATGCAGAGGACACGGACGGACACACTGAGCATCCTCAGGTGACAGATGGTAAAATCATTTTCAGTCAGCTCATTGTCGCTGGAAGTCCCTGGCATCGGAGATAACAGGTTTAAATGCTTCAGTAGTCTTAGGAAACACCTCTGCAGTGTATACAAGGTGGGCGCTGTGCATGACAATGAACAATACAGCTTGCATATAACGTACTAGTTTCTTTGATATGATGTGGAATAAAAAAACATTCTGGTCAGACTCTCTGATGACACCAAACGCACATGAAGAGGCACAATTAGTTAGAAATCCGTGTGATTTTTGATGCACAACACGTGTAACTATGAAGTGTTTTCCTTTTAATTTGCATGTATAAATGTCTGCGTGTGTGTGTGTGTGAGAGAAAATGCTGTTTTTGAAAAAAGCTGTAATAAACGCAAGGAAGCTATGCGAAATTTTCAGACACACTGCAAACAGAAAAGCCGAGTTTTTGGAGTGAGATTCGGCAGCGAAACCACTTGTTGCCAAAAAAGTCAATTCTAGCCGAGTTTCAAGGCCAAAACAAACTATGTCCAGAGTAATCTTCACTCCAGCTGGGTCCATAAAACCTTTACAAGATGCTATAAATCAGACGTTGTCACTGTTAGCTGTAGATCTGCATAGCGAGGTGTGGTTCCTTCCCTGACAGGAAATCCTTAAAATTTAGAGAATGCAGCCAAACTCTGATCATGAGAAAGTAAAACCTTCATCGAGTACTTTCTACTGTGTAAAAACGGGTGCTGTTGGTTGTCGTGAATTTATTCTGGAGTGATGCGTCTTCATATGCAACTGGTAACTTGGTTGCTCAGTAGACCATCAGCTTTCTTTTTCCTGAAAGGTATAGGATGGAGTAACAGTGCCTGAGCACCTGTCCAACTACTCTCTTCAAAGAAATCCCGTCTTTGGCTGAATTTCTCATTAATTTGGGCCAAATGCCCACAGAAAAACCTTTTGGCATCCCCTCCGGTCGTTAAGTGTTTTCCTGGCTATGCTTTTTTTGTACCTTGACTGAAAGGTCTCTCTACACAGCTGGAAAGTGTTGTATTCATTCAAGGAGAATCGACTGGTTTCATCCAAAGCGCAGGTACATCTGTAAATATAATAAAGAAGTTTGGAGCTTACTACATTGGGTCTGGGCTTCAGCAGAGAGGTCAGCCCATGATTTTGAGTCTGTTCTTGGAGTGATGATACATCAGTGGGATATGTTGTGGTCATAGCTCAGGAAATGGTCTTTCAACTCAGATGATTCTTTCCTGTTTTGAGAGCAGCTAAGACAATAATCTTTTCCCAAGAAGAGACCATATTCACATGACGGCCATTTTCCTCCAGCACTGCGATCAGGGTGGCGGCCAATACTGCTGTCTTCCAGGTTGCTAGTCATGCAAATGTACAAAATCATTATCAATTCACAGCTTCTACACAAATCAGCAACTGAAAAGACAACTTATAATGAAAATCTGGACGGACATCAGGCCACATTTCAAGGTAAAACGACGTATTTGATAACATTAGCTCCTGTTAATGAACCGCTAACGTAGCCGACGTTGCAAACCTGATTACATCCAGTGCGTTTTACTTCCAGGCTTAAATAAATGTGTCCACAGTATGCGTTGATATTTTAAAATTAATTCACACCTGTCACACTATCAAACAGTAATGTTAGCTGAGAAGTGGCTGAAAGCTACAACAGCTAACGCTAGCAATTAGCTGCCACCTGGAACACAACAGTACAACATTATTCTTTCATAAAAGCATTTGAGCTTCCCCTCAGAGTGTGAGGCAGAAGAAAATGGCCGCCTTGTGATTATGATCTACTGCAATGTTTGGCACCATTAGCTAACCATACCTTGAACAGGTAAGACTGCTACAGGTAAGGCTTTCACCCATAGGTGTCAGCATGCTAAGAATAAGCGGGAAATTCTTCAGCATGTGTTACTGGGACGAAACAAGTATTAGAATAATCCGATTGCTGTAAAAAAAAATAAAAAAAATAAAAAAAGTCAATGTAGTCCTAAATGTGGGCGTAAAAAAATACATGCTGGTATCCTTGAGGACTAGAGTACTGACGTCACTGCACTTCTAGCTCCACTGCGGTCACAGAAGTAAGTTTCAAGTTTCAACACTTTGTAGTTTTTCCTATGTCTCTGGATGCTAACTTACAAATATTATTTTGGTTTATGCTTGAAATCTGCCCGTTTGATTACATGACAACTAACAAATTGCAGTGATTATGGCAGTATAATTCCGACAAGATTGCCACCACTGCTAAAGCTCGTTTAGCAGCTATGCTAACTGTAAGTATCATGAAGAGGTAACTCAGGGGCAAATATTTACTGGGTTTCTGTCTTCTATGATGTTAAAATGTCTTTCAGTTGTGGACTAAACAAGACATTTGGATGTGTCACCTTGGACTTTGGGAAACTGCGATGGACACTTTTATGAACCAAGCCAATTGATTGAGAAAATAATCGACAAATTCATCAATAATGTTGCTTCAACCGCTTCATAATGTAATTCTGAACACAAAATGTACTGAACTATGTTATGTGCTTCACAAGCTTGGTTAAGGTCTAGATCTGCATAAGTGGTCTAACTCAGCTGGCGATAGACCTCAACGTGAGTCAGTTTCTTTTAGGTGTAAATGCATTTCAAGCTTTGACCTTTTTACACAGTGATCTTTTCAGCTGATAGAGGAGAATCGGTCCCTCCTCGTGGAGATTTTTCTGGTTTACATGTGGTGTTCTTTGATCCATACAGACAGAATGATGAAGACTTGCTGATGATGACAAGTTTGATTATCTGGCAGTCATGGCTCACTGAAAACACATTTGCGGGAAGTACAGCTATCAAATGAAACACATATCTCTGTGGTTGGATATCCCAGAATATTTCCATGAATACACAGATCAGCAGGAATTTGCTTTTCCCACTGTAGAGCCAGCATGAGCACACTTGAATCTGCATCCCTCTTTTACAGCTTTAATATGAAACTGGCCGTCTTAGTTACAGGAATCGTTTGACATTTTGGTAAAATTGTTTATTCGCTTTCTTGTTGAAAGAGAAGATTGATATCACTCTCAAGTCTGCCTGCTTAGTTTACCTTGGCGTAAAGGCTGGAAACAGGGCAAAGTCAGTGCACCTTTTTGCCAAGAAATAGTTCCACACATTAGCCCATGTAAAACTGCAAATTCTCATTTTTCACCGTTTTTTAAACAAACAAAATACCCAGTGTTCAATAGTAAGCTTTAGCTTAGCTGTTTCCCCCTGGTTCCAGCCTATATGCTAAGCTAAGCTAATTGCAGGCTATAGCTTCATATATACAGTAGCTTTAAGAGCGGTAGCGATCTTCTCCTGTACCTCTTAGCAAGAAAACAAATAGAAAAGCTTTCCTTGAGGACTTGTTCTCAACCTAAAGGCTTGAACATCTAAAACAAATACTGGCTATTTAATTGGCCCAATGGGCTGTCAGGGATGTCGAGAAGAAGCTACTTTCACACGTGAAGTGACGACTCAATCGTGTTTAGGCTTTAGGTGCAGTTCAAAAAGCATTCAAACACAATGCAGCATCAGACTGGTAAATTAGCAATGATCTGCCGTCCAAACTTAACGGGCGCTCACATAGCTCTTTTACATCTTTCTGAAGATTGGACTTTGTATGGGTCTCTGTTTCATCTCCTTGCGCAATACAGTTTTTGAAGATTTACTGTAGCTGATTTCTCCACTGTGCAGTATGTGGGCTGCCAGGTCTTTCAAGAATTTAATTCATGAAGTAGATGAAAAGAGAGAGCCAACACAGAGTTCAACACAAAGTCACTTTATTAAGTTTAGGGGCAGGTGGAGCAACTGAATGAAGGATCTTCCTGATCAGGATATCCTTGTTCAAGTGGATGCTGGCTCTGCCTGGGAAGAGAAGCCACAGGAGCGGGAGTGTGAGTGTCTCCGAACAATTACGTCCAGGAATCTGACGAAGCAGATGATCATAAAAAAAAGCAGCTCCAGTCAAGCCACACATCAGAAGTCAAAATTTAAATTCAAGAAAAATCAAGAAAAAAGTCCCAGAGGGTCTTGAAAATACGAACCATTTAACCGCACCACCAATTTGCAGTGTGTGTCATGTTCCCACTGTCTGTCTGTCATATCATATCATATCATATCATATCATATCATATCATATCATATCATATCATATCATATCATAGGCATTATGCACCATCTGCTTTGCATTGCACGGTGGTGTGACTTATCCTCTGTTGCAGCCTTTGTTCTGCTCTTGGGGTTGGAAATGTTCTACTTGTGGGTGTTTCTCACAATGATGGTTATCCATGTGATCCATGCCAATTTAGCACTGTAAAAGCCTTTATAAAGTCATCTCTCATACACCCTTACATTTTTTTTTTTTAACACAGCATCAGATCTTTTTAAATGCTATTCAGTGTAGCCGGTGACCACACGGTATGGACGAGACGACAAAATTCAAACCCGCTGTTCGTCAGCTCGCTCCTCTGCCTCCAGCAGTAACATCACACACACGGTGCAGGAAAGAAAAAGAAGCGTTAGGAGATCTCGAAAATGAATGACAACATAATGACATTACACCAAACATTTTGACAGACCGGAGGACTGTTTGAGGGCAAGTGCCAGCGCATCCGATCCCGCGAAGGTCACAACACCATCCTGACTGGCAGTCTGTCTGAAACACACTCCGTCCCACGCGGAGAATCCTCTTCACACAGATCTTCTTAATCCTTGGTACAGGTTATCAGACCCATTTTCAGAAGTGTCAGAAGTTGACATTTCTCAATCAAAGATGGCTCTTTTGAAAATGTTCTGCTCTTGCTTCCCACTCGTTCCCCTCTCCTGGTTGTTCCTTGCTTCCTGTCTGCGTGTGCTATTTGGTTTAGCAGAGGTTTTCCTTTAGTAACAGTCCAAAACTGAGTTTCCCTGCTGCCCTGTTTGCGTGTCCTCTTCCTCACCGTAGCTTAGCTAGTACACCTGATCATCACTGTTCATGCAGTAAAAGTTCATTATTTGATCTGCTCTACCTGACCTGACTGACCTACCCAAGTTTAGTGAATTCTGAGTCCCGCTCTTCTCTGCTGCAGCCAAGAGTGGCGGTCCTGGGGGACTGGACCTTGCTGATTTCCTCAAGGGCACTGGCCAGAGAGTCCAGGTCCCCCGAGTCCTGGTGCTGGACTTCCCACAGACTCAGAATCACTGATGATGGGCTCTCCTGACATGCAAAGTAGCACAGGTTCCTACAGGCCAGGGAAAACAGAGTGTTATAGTAGAGTAGATCACATGGCGAGCAGTAATTGCTGAGAATGAGTGAGAGTGCCAGTTAATAGTGGTTCAGTAATGAAGTGATTGCTCTGCACTGATTATGATAAGAAGGCCAAAGGCAAGGCAGTTTTAAAGGGCTGTTGCTGTCATTTAGCACTGTACTTACATACACTAGGGGGACTCAGAAGAGACAGATTAAAAAAAAATAATGCACATACTCTCGCAAATACCCTGATTTTTAGTCGCTAATATGGGCAGTAGCACTGAATCTTAAATTCCCAGTTGCAGGTCGTACAACAGCTGCTTTCATCACATCTGTCCTGCCTCAATCCTTTCCAACTGCACACCTCCAGTTCGTAATGCAGGCTCTAAGCCCGAGACAACCCTTATGACATCACTATGACATCACCAGGGTTATTTTTTTCAAACAGAAGAGCAGAAGAAGACATTGGGCCCGTCCGAAATACGTTGTACTATCGTTCAACATACGTTTGTGTAAATGAATAGCAGTATGTTGTCGTTTTTAAGAGTTAGTAAGGAAAAGTCAGCAGTGTTGTGCCTGAACGCGTTCATTGAACGATAGTTCATGAACTTGTTCATATTTTGGGCGAACGTGAACTGAACGTACTGTATTACTGCCTGATGAACGTTACTGTGAACTGGTTCATTATGGTGTCTGTGAACGTCTCGCTCTCTCAGTTTGACTTCGTTCAATAAGGTGCCAGATTTCTGTAGAGCCTTCCAGGCGAAAACCTGGCTAAAACACACCATAAACAGGCCTTAATATGTAGTGGAAAAAACACCCAATCTGGCAACACCAGCCACCAGTGTCACACCGCCACAAGCGTCATCAAAACAAAAAGCAGCATGGAGGCGACAAAGCAGCAAGGAGGCGCCGTATGATCATTTAAACGGTTTTCATGACAAGGTCGGTGAGGATGGGAAAACCGTACATTTCTGTGCAAACTTTGCCCGCCGGCTTTCAAAAAGAAAATCCGCACTTCATCACATGGGGTGAAAGCTGCAGCTGCTACTAGTGTGGACTGAATGGACAGCAACAAAGCGTTAAAGCAGCAATGGGGAGATGCTGTCCCCTCAATGCTAATGCAAACCATGGTTGGATAAGGATTCAAAATTGGATATGAAGATGAAATCTGACGCTTAGTTACTGTTAAAACTGATAAAATAATTGCTGTCTGTGGTTCTATATGGGCTGTGGCAATAATTTTGACAAATAATAGCTCGCAGCAACATGTGGAAAATAAACTATGAACTAGTTCATTTTTAACGGTGAACTTAGTTCAAAACTTTGAATTATGAACTCTGAACTGAACTAGTTCATTTTAACATTTGTGAACTGAACTTTGAACCAGTTCATTTGGAAAGTGAACTTTCCCAACACTGATAGTCAGCCCAGATGAACTAAACTGGTTTGTCTTCAGGTTATTGAAGGTTCGGGTAAACTCCAGTGTGGACACACGTTTCACTGTATGAGAAACCAGCTGATTTCTCCTCCTCTGCTGCTGTTAGGACACATATCCAACAGAGTGCACTGTTTCATTACACTGGGATTCCCTTTGTTGCCTTCTCCCACCTTTTCCTCTCGATCCCTCTTTCCCTCTGTGCTCAGATGCTGTTCCCTCACATTCGGAGAGATAATTACAAAAATCAGCTTAACCTGGTAGAGACGTTCCCATTACATGCTTTTTGGTGCGTTCGACTGGGGTGAAAAACTCTGAAATGCTTTCCCACTCCTCAGTCACAGATGTTTGTTTGCAGACTTTAAGTGATTTAAGTGAAATTCCTTAATCACATAGTTTCAGTCACAGTTTCTTAGTTAATTTTTCCCTCTCATGTTCTCTCCCTCTACTCGCTTTTAGTACTTTTTCACTTAATTTATTCGGACCGCAGGCAAATCAGATTTGTTTTTCAAATCGGATCTTTAAGACGGGCTGTCTGTTGTGATCAGAGTGGATTCGCGGGTCGAGACATCATCAACCTATCTGCATGGGCTGCTGTGTAGGTGGCGGTAGCTACACGCCTTCTGATGCACCTCTCTGCAGACGATGTCGTCGTCGTGTGTGAGATCCGATTTGAGCGGCTGGAGCGTCCCGACGCGTCTGCAGAAGTCCGACTAGAATTGTCTTTCAAACAACCTCCACGTGCATCGCATCACATTTCACTTGGGTTTTTCTGGATATGCAAAAAATGGATTTAAGCTGGCAGTCTGAACAAGGCCGCAGAGCCTCCATGCTACACGCACGTGATTATTTACTCCTCCTCTGAAGCACAAAGAGAGATCAGCCCGTACCAAACAACTAAAACCCTCCGCAGCCCACGCTAGCACTGACCTGGCACAACCTCTGGAGAGTTTAGCACGGGTTGAGGGTTGAGGGATGGAACACATGCAGAGCTGATGCTAATGAAGAGTGCTAACATGAACACACTTTCTTGCCAGAGGCTGGCCTGTCAGCAGTCTGAGACCTTCCTTCAGATTTCTGCTAAACACGGCATCTTCTCTCCAGTTATTCTCACTGTGCTGAAGCTGGCCCTCGCATCTCTCCCCTCTCCCTCTGCGCATGTGTTTCTCGATCTATAATGAAATCAGCAGTGTGGCGTGTTACTGAGGGCCGGTTGGTGATGGAAGATTAGGGTTGACACGGTGCCTAAATTCCAGATTAAAAATAGTATTCAAAGTGGAGAGACCTGAACACGCAGCAGTCCTGCTTTCTGGTCGTTATTCTGTAACAACAGCCAGACGAAACAAAGCGGCTGAGTCATGTATCTGAGCTTGTGTGACACATAGATGACTCAACAATAGGTAGATGATAATTGCATAAAATAAAGAATGAAAATGAGATGCGGGTTTCAGAGTGCCAGAACTCATACCTGTCAATGTGGAGCTTTTGAGCCAAGAGCTGCCAGTCCTTCCCCTTGGCATTAGCGGTGTCAAAGGTGGCGCTGATCCGCTGACGGATGGACAGGGGGATCTTAAAGGCCCTTGACCCTGTCTGCGAGGTGATGGTACAGTCTGACTGAGTGAAAAAGGGAACGGCTCCCTTTTCACTCTGGTAGCAAGAACAGAGAGGAGAAAGGTGTGAGGGTGATCTTGATGCTGCAGCTGAGAATCTCAACATGAAGACAAGGACAAGGATCAAAACAATTTGCAATCTATACATGAAAAGCTCCCAGAGAGGCTCATTAAGCGAGCTCTTAAATCAAATCAAGAATTAGTCGGTGTAATAAAAGAACCTATTAACAGGCTGCATGGCCGCCCACGCACCGAGCACACGCCGCCTCTCTCTGCGAGCGCCACTCACCTCCACCACGGACGTGTAGACCTGTAGTATCTGCTCCTCGCCTTTCACCTGTCGGACGCTGATCTTGCAGGAGAGCTGAGACGAGGAGTGGCTGTATCGCTCCAGAGAGAAGGCACACTGCAGGGGACGCTGGTTACTGGCCCACACCTGAGAAAAGGAGAACTCCTGCGGGGGAGGGGAGGCGGAGGGCCGACAGGGAGAGCGATGAAAGGATTAGGCGGAGGAGACAACAGACTCATTAAATCCCTGCGAAAGATGTTCGTTACCCGAGTCCCGCTTTGCCACCCACTCTGCTGTTTACGTGATCAGTTAAGAGCGAACGAGTGGCCTCTTTAGCCAATCGATGACGTAACCTAATCAAGCAGTTTGCGCACCAGAAAGAGCACCGACGTTAAGAGGCATCCTGTTAACACGTGAAAGCGCTGAAGTCATAAGTGCAAAACTAAATCTAAAGACATAGCAGAGAAATAATTACTTCACTCTACAGTGTGGCTCGTCTCACATGCATTCATTAGGTGGATAATATTACAGACCTAAGCCTACATTATCAGCTGAAGTAGTCCATGTAATGACACAAAATCATCCTTTTCCAGTAAATGTGGAGCCTGCAGCATTAAACTCAGACTTTCTGAGCCATATTTACCGCTTTGGCTTCTCATGTTTTCTTTATCCAAATTCTGGTACTCACTAATATGCCAATCTGTTGGATCAGGAACAGTAATGTGATTATGGAATTAGGACAGAGATGCCTTAATTTACCCAGATTGCACTGCACTTCCCCTGAAAGTGGTGGCTGGGAAACCAAAAGTCACAGAGCTTTTGGGGTGAATGGAATATAAAAGGCCAATTTCGACTTCCATTACTAACTACTGCGTGACCCAGACAGTGAGAACAGGTCAAAAACACTGCTTTACAGATGAATCATCCCCTCTTCAGATCCATCAGACAGGAGGATGGCTACTTGTAAAAGCCTCCTTTGGGCAAGAGTAATGTCTGAATGAAAGCCTTCAGTCATCTTCCCCATAGGACCCTCATATAGTGGCTCTTCCCACTCCAAGAGAACCTTGTTAGTATTCTGGGGCCACTATGGTGGTCTAATTCTGCTAATAGGATGTCACTGGTGGAATAAACATCACAGGGAAGGGAAGAACATGCAGCATGTAGACCCCTAGGAGGATAACTAGGAGATGTGTGGGTGTGTGTGTCTGCCTGGCAGTCATAATTAATATCGTAAGGGTGTGTGTGTGTGTGTGTGTGGGTGAGACAGCTAGCCTTAGTGATCTCCTGCTGTGCCCTTGCTGCTGTCCTTTGACTTTGATGTGACCAAGTAAAAAAAATGGGAAACTGGCAGAGTTGGAACCTGAGAAGATAAAGGCGCACAGCTTCGTTCCAGATCCGCGAAGCTCGTTTTAAATCAGAACCGAGACGCACGCGTAGTAACCCTGATCGCTGCTTCATGCCGCTTTACTCTGACTGACACAAAGTCACAGATACAAACTGTCTACCTGGCAGGTGGTGAAAGGCTTGATGCTCCAGAGTAACTGTGGGACGTCCTGGATGGACACCTGGAGGCTGAAAGTGTTTCCCCGGAACAGCATCATTTTCGGCTCCTCCAGCAGCCGCCCGCCCCTGCTGTGCTCGCCCACTGCCACCTCCTGATAAGGAAAGGTGTGGGTTGTTTTTTTGGGAGGTGGGCCAGGGATTAAAGGAAGCAGAGGAAAAACGGAAGATATATTTATCTGGTTGATAGACTCTGTGGACCAAGCCTGGATTCAGGTACAACACACATGAAACTAAACGTTTCTGCTGAAGAATCTATGATAAACTTACATCTGAGCCTCATTTTCATGCGTTATCTAAAGAGTTGAATTAAAAAAGGGCAAAATTTAAAGTGCTGAAAGAAGTAGCTGATTAATCAGATTAATCGTCAACTGTATTGACAGTCCATTAATCATTTTTAAGACGTTTTTGACACGAGGAAAACTCGAACCATCAGTGCAGACTGACAGCTGAAGAGGGGAAACGTATGGACTAAATATACAAAAGGCTAAATGACTAATGAAACACAGGTGATACAGAAAACAGGCAGGAAAACAAAGACAGGAAGTAATCCAAACACGGCACATGAGGAGAGTCACCTTCAAAATAAAACAGGAAACGGACGAAGCGAAACCCTAAAACTTAACAGTTAGTTTAAGCCTCCTGATTGGAGGAGTCTCTGTGGACTGAATGCAGGTTTTGGACATTTAGTCAAGCAAAACAAACACTTTGAAGACGTCAGCTTGGGCTTCAGGAAGTTGTTATATGGATTTCTGTTTTCTGACATTTTATTGATCAAATGATTAATTGATTGATTGAGAAAAGCAGCAGGTTAACTGATAATGAGAATACTTGTTACTTGTAGCCTTAATTTTGCAATTTCACTGGCTGCATATGAACTTCCTTTTCTAAAAACTTTCACGAGAATCAAATCCCTGGAAAGGATTTCAGAAATGTGACCAAATAAAAGGGAAAGAAATATAAAAGCTTTCCACAGCAACACAAATTAATATCCAAAGTAAGAGTTTTTGTTGAGTTGGAAACCTCGACTTCTATCTGTCACTGCTTTTTGCACGCTGCGGAAACGCTGTGACCATGATGTAAAAAAAAAAAAAATCAACTCTAAATGAAACCTAAAAGCAGAGTGGTGCACTGTGCATTTTTAAGCTTTCACAACGCATCCGCAGTGATTGGCCCTTAAAAGGTGAAAAGCTCAGCGGCGGCCCCAGAGAGCCGCTGCTGCTCACAAAGCATAAACAGACACGAAAGGCATCAAACAGCATGCTGCACGAGTCCAGAGGCCAAAAATCAGATAAAGACAGCAGCCCGGACTCTTAGCCAGACATACTGGTCGTAAACAAAGACGAGACATAAACAGAGAAAAAAATCAAAAGTCTTTTGTCAATATTCTACTTTTTGGCCTCCTGCTTTGTGATAATATAATTTTTCCAGATCTATGGAGAACACTGACGCCTGTGCGGTGGTCTATACTTGCATGCTTGTGTTTACATTTTCTATATCTTGGGACTGCAGGGAGGGGCGGGGCTGTTTATCCGCTCAGTCACAGCGCAGAGGGAGGGGGGGGAACGCAAAGCATACAGGCTGTCTGCAACCTGATCAATTCCTGCTGCAAGCTCGCAGGGGAAATTAATTGTCGTATGAAGCACAAATAAAAGCCGGCAAAAAAAAAAAAAAAAAAAAGAGCAAATGAACAAATAACCACGTCTGACTGATGGAGAGGTGGAGCGAGTTGGCTCTTGGCACCTACACCCAATTTCTCTTTGTTCATATGCAATTCTGCCTCTCGAATGCAGCCAAAAGGAAGCGGGGCGAGAGGCCGGACGGGACGACTGTCAGCGCTACTTCAGAAAAGCCGTGTGTGTTTAATAAAGAAACAAATTACCCTTGCTAAAAAAAAAAAACTTTGGCTGCAGAGCGCTTGAACAAAAAGAGGTGCGTTTGTGCTTTTGACGGTGAGGTCGAGGGCAAAACTTTCCACAAAGCACCGCTGAAGAGCGGGATGATGAAGTGGTGCCGCGCCCGAGACCGCGGCTCATTTCAACGCGTTCTAATACTTGTCATGTGGCACGCAACGCTGAAACACATTTAATTAACAGAGAGCAAATTAAATTACGCAAAGAAAGGGCAGAGAAGCAACCTTGGAGCATCTGTTGTCTTTGTAATTAAAAGTCCCTCTTTGTCTCCCAGTCATCAAGCATCTCCCAGTGGCAATGTTACTGAACAGGCAGATCTTCAGTGGAGCACAAAAAAAACCCAGACAGCAATTCTTCCAGGCAAAACCACCAGCCGCACCACCAAGCCCTTGCAATTAAAATATCTTACATCATATATTTATATCATGTTATGGTGCGTATTCCAGTTCTGTTGGAGGCTCTATGGATGGCGATGTTATGGCGGTGTCTGTCCGCCACTTCACTCCAGACTGAAGTCTCTGTATCAGGACTGCTCTGACTGTCCCTCAGGTACCACCATGACACTGACATTTGTTATTTTGAGGGAAATGTCAGGAAACTATTGGATGATTTGCCATGAAATTCGGTAAAGACATTCATCTCCAGCGCAGGATGAATTAAAATGACGTCAGTGATGCCTTCATTTTTCACCATCACCATGCTTCTTCAGTTTGACTCTGTTTCTTGACTAAAAATAACGAGATTCAGCCTCAGCGGTGCTCATTTTAGTGCTCATTAGCACATGTTTGCATGCAATGGTGACAACAGAAACATGAATTGCTAACCATGGGAATGATAGCATTGTCACTGTGAGCGTGCTAACGTTAGCGCTAAGCTTAAAGTGCCGCTGTGCCAACGTGAAGTTTCTTTCTTTCATGACCTGTCATGTCAAAATAAAATGAAATCAATCAAAAATATTGAATCATAAGCAAATGGCATTGCATCCTCCCCGGTTCTTTGTCGTTTCCTTCTACGTCCTCCCTCGTACCTGAAACGCATGCGGCGTGTCGTCCACGCAGTAGACCCTGAGGGTGAAACCCAGAGAGTTGCTGGTGTCCGGACTGCCAAACACAGCCAACCTCAGCCGCTTGGCCGCCTCCTGGCTCAGCGGCTCCCCCGTCAGGGCGTAGCGACCCGGATGCTCCAGCAGCACGTGGCACCTCTGGGCCTCCAGCAGACAGTAGCAGGACGTGCTCTCCTCATCCACTGACATCACTTCCTTTTGGGGGGACGAGACATCAGGAGAGACCAGATTTGGTTAAGCTGGGTTAAAGGGTTAATCATGAAAACTCAGAATTGGAAGGATGCTGGTGATTTCTGATTTCTAGCTTCACACAGCGGCGCTGGGCGCGCTGCTTCCTGATTACTAACATTTCAATTACCGCCATGACTTTGTTTGCAAAGGGAAAAAGAGGCTTTAACTTCCACTGAAAGCTGAGCTCCATGCAGCCTGTGCAATGTGAGCGATGCTACTTTATTATTCTATCTATTATTTATTAGCTTATCACCCGCAGAAAAATAGACACAAAGAAAATAAATGGTAATGCAGTTACGTAACAAGCCATGAGAGGCGTAAGCGACTGTGTTAAGGATGTTATTAAGACACCTCGCAGACGGTAAAATGGAACTTTCTCTCAAACACTGACTCAGAAACAGGAACTGTACAAACCTGAACGACGGCCAAACGAATAATCACACATCTCACTAAACAGATGGGGATACAGTAACACTGACAAAACGGATTAGCGGGGTGCAGTTGTATCCGATGGCCAATTGCTCTTCATCACACGCTCAAGCCGCCCTGAATCACCTCTGAAACATAACTGTGACCCACAGGTCCCCTCTGCATATGGCATGGCTGAGGCATATCAGGCAATACAGGGTAATTTAGTGGGCCACAGATTCCTAAACCTGCCCCATTAGTGCTGCAGCAGACATGAAGGATCTCCATGACATAGCTCATCCCCGCCAGGCAGCCGGGGAGAAATGATGGAGTCAAACTCTGGCAGTACAAAAGTGCAAGCCTTAATGGGAATGGCACTGAGAGGCAGACGGAGCGAGAGAGAGGGGAAGAGAGGAAGACAGAGGGGGAGAAAGACCTCCATCTCCCATTATATCACTAATTCCAGAGATTAGGTTTTGAGTGAGCATCCGTTCCTAAGATAAAGGGCTCATTATTTCACAGTGGCAGAGACGGGTCACGGTGTAACATTTTCTTGGAGAACATCTCTTCTTTCTCTGAACCTGTCTGCATCCGTCGCTCCGTCTCCTCCCTCTCCACCGACTCTCTCTCTCTCTCTCCTTTCCGGTGGCACATGGCTCCCGTCAGTGATGGGTCTTTTGATAGCTCCCTTTTTGTGCAACACGACTGCTGGCAAATTACATCTGTGTAAATGTCACACAGAGTGAAAGGACGGGGCTGGGATAGAGCCACAGGCGCTGCGAGGTCACGCAAACTCGGTGGCTCTGGGGTCACTCCGCCTCGATGAGGTCCCCAAAGCTTTTTGATGAGGTTAGTTAAACATTAAAAGAGCATCTTAGATATGTCTACTCTGCCGAGAAGGCACGAAAAAGGGATAGAGGGCGTCGGCATTGAGGCCGGGCGTCTCTGTGAGACTGTGAAGTAGCTCTACAGGGCAGAGTTGAGGGACATTTCGGAGGTGTTATTTTACTGACGTGAGAAGAAAATCTCTCAGCAGCGATCGCAGCACTTTATTGTATTTATGGCAATAAAGCCTTGAATCTTTTAAGAGGGACACTTGGCAGTTTTTTCTCTTTCTGACCTCACATTGATGCCGCAAACTGCACTGAGGACATTAACCTGTAGCGGGTTTTCATGAGAATCGGTTTGAGTGTAAGTAAATGTCATCTGTAATGAAGCTAAATGACTGTCTTTTAAAGCTTTCTATGACTGGTTCTCGTGCATCGTGTCATTATAACACGCGTCGCTGTGTTTTACCTCTGGCTACAACTCACTCACCAGTACGAAGTGATTTCCCAAATGGTCACTTGATCAAGATGAAAATTATAATGTCAAAGCAGCTGCGTCTGTTTGGTGGAGAGCATTTTCTGCAAGTCACACAAATCTAAATTCAGAAATTAAATATTCATCTCACTGGTAGTTATTGTCACTGCGGCCCCAGTATAATGATTGAAATGACACATATTCCCTCATGTCTTTGTCTTAACTTATCAAACTGAACGTGTTCCTGATCCAGTGCAGCTGGACCTTGCAGGATTATAATAGCGTAATGAAACCATGACAGACATTTCATACAGTTTTGCCGTATAATAAATACCAAAAAACAAACAGACAAACAGAATCCATGTGCAGTATGCGCAAACATAATTGTGTTTTTCCTCCTTGTAATGTAAATTCTGCTTTTTTTTTGTGTTCAAATTTCACGAACGGCTGCAATTCAGAACTCACAGATTCACGATCGAGCGACGCTTCAAAGTACCATTATCATTAAGCTGGGAGAGAAAGGACTGTTTCACTGACTAGCAGCCATCATTTGCATTTGGTCTGACATTTCTTTTGGATGTACAACATGACAGCATGAGGTAGAGCTTGAAAGGCTGAATTTTATGCAGAATGACGAATCTGAGCTGGCAACCCTGAAATCGGCTCCGCGCTTGCATGGCTACACTGCTGGATGAAAATTTTCATCAAAGTAAGTTGCAGCAGTTTTATCAGGCGGTATTGATATTCAGGCGCTGGGGAAAGTTGTGTGTTTGCTCTTGTTAACATTCTGCATTCATGCTGCAGTGGAGAATCCGGACCTGATAATTACGGCTGAAGCTGAATAGAAACGGCTCACCTCCCACTTGTTGTCCTGCGTTTGTCTCTTTAGCCGAATGGTCCAATTATCAGCAGCCACCTCGGCGCAATGGGCTATGGTCATGGCTATGGGACAGGACAAGTCGAGGCCTGGTGGGCCGTACGTCACCGCGGGGCTCAGAAAGATCTCCGACCCCTCCTCGGACACGGAGCTGCACACACAGAGGAACACGTGTTAAAACAGCAAATCTCATGACGTGAACTTCTAATGGATCACGGCTTAAACGAGCACTCAGGTAGCAGAGTGTGACCCTTGCCTATGACCGAAGTAAACTCAAACCCTTGGACACTCATAATGAATCAATCCCTGACTAGCTGACACACAGACACACAGATAGAGGAAGATTAAAGCACCAAGACTAATGGACAGTGGGGCTAGGGAGGACAGGCTTTAGCACCCAGCGTGTAAGCTTTGTGGGTCGATGGGGCTTATGAAGCCTGCTCTGGCCAGCCTGGTGACAGATTAGCTGGGCCAAGCTGCTCTTGGCCGGGGGCCCAATCTTGGCTGGAAGCCCTGAAGACTGAGAGCAATCAATGGGACCACCATCAGTCATGCAGTTGGCCCGGCTGGACACCTCACATATACAGGACACAATATTGGTGCTGTTGTCATTTGGAGCAGCATGGATATTTCTCAGCATCATTAATACAACAGCAGCGGGGACAAACCCCTGACATGCAGGCGCAGATGCACCCACACATCTGCACAGACGCACAGGAGACACCAACAGAGCCAGAGTGAGACATCACAAGTATAATTTTTATAGGTTACACCTCATAAACGCACATCAACACTGCGCTACGTGACTCCATTTATAGCCAAGTCAAATGCCGTGTCCCAATTCCATACTAAGTACTCGTGAGTACTACACGGGAGTATTCACAAAACAAAGCAGTGTTCAAACGCAGGGGTTGACTGACCTCAATCAATGCCTGAGGTGCATTATGTCTTGTTGGTACACAATGTAAAAAAAGCATTAGTAACACTGATTTTAGCACATTATTTCCCAATAAATCATTGCAATAAACTGGGGATTAATCAATCGTCCATCACTATTTCCTAGATGTCTTGATTTGTTCGGCCTAAAGAGGCTGGAAGCAACAGTTGTTTGGCTTTAAACAGATTTTCTGTCGACTAATTGTTCCAATTACTGTGGTACTTCATGAACACTAGCAGCAGCACTGAGTTGGTAACTTCAAGAAGAAGCAACACTTCCACTGCAGCAGGATGTTCTCATAGTTTCCATCCCTGCAACAATAACCTGTAAGAGGCATGACAAGTGTTTAATGAATAAGACGAGGTGGGAAGGTGAGGTGTGATGTATGAGCATGTGTGCGTGCTGAGCTGCTGGCGCTCCCACGGGGCGCCACGTGTGGTTGAGGTACTTTGACTCCTGTTATTCTACCCGCTTCTTGTGCTGGTGAGTGCTGTGTGAAACTTTATTCTTCATTATGCTGTTACTAATCAACACTAAAAAATTAAAAGAGGTTATGAGCCGCTGTCTAAAAATAAAATCATACATCCAGACAGCAGTGCAGCTGCACTTTTGCGCTAATCAGCCCCAGGCTAGGAGGAAACCAAGGTTACCTGCTGCTGAGACGAAGGTAATTATCCAGATTGCCTGTGAGCAAAGATTAAAGATGGTTATTTAGCATCTCTGATTGTGGTTGTGAGAACAAAGAGGTATCACTCCAGGTTGATGGTTTAAGTGCAGATAGTAGATTGGGGTTATTAGTTACATCTTGTCTTATATGTGAAGCACATACAACACGCCTGTCACACATCATCCACACGACATTCATTCTTTATCCTTTCCTCAGTCCACAATTGGACAAAAAAAAAAACATTTTGACAATGCCTCATTAGTGTTTGACAGTCCGTCTCTCAAGCTCTCACACAATTACGGGGTCAGAAAATTGCAGCTGCAGAAAATGAGCTTTAGAGTTTTCATACAAAGTTAATATATGTAGAGCGTCAGTGGAGGTGGATGAATTAAACGTGTGGTGTTCACAGCGATGAAATATTACATTAATAAAATCCCCTTTTCTGAAACAGTTTCCTTGTGGCTCTGGATGTAATCCACAAAGCGATGTGAACAGTGTTGACAGTCTTTTAATTTGAGTAAAATGTTAATACTCAACAGCCAAGACTATCAATAACTACTGTTAGCATTTTATGGTAGGCAGGTAGCCAATAAAAAAAGGCGCTTCGAGCAATTTATCAGATTTTTGGCAGCTCACTCTGCAGCCACAAAAGGCTTGACACAACGATTTCACAGACGCAGTAGAACTTTCCAAGGTCTGGATGTTGGTTCACCTTTAATATTTCACTCAATACAAGCATCTGATGGCGTCGCTGAAGTGTAAGCACACATTTCAAGCACAAGCTACTTAAAGAAGCACTAATCAATATTTCTAAGTGAACAACGGGTCAATATTGACCGTGTGCAATGCAAAATGTGTCGCTGGTAGTGACCCCACCCCAGAGCTGTCACCCGACTCTGCAGTTATTTTAATGTCTTTGAATTCATTGTCTGGTTTTGGTTTGTTCTCTCTGCACTTTCAGCAGCAGCAGGTCGCCGCTTTCTGTCGTCGTACAAAACCTGCCCAGCACCAAACGGCAAAACCGCCGACAAGCTGGAGAACACAGAGGAGCATTTATCAGCTCAGTTCCCTCAGGAGTAAGTACAGATGAGTATTTGTTAGCTGACCAGTGATGCAACTCATGCTAATGTTGCTCTGTGTTTGCTGGATGCGTAAACAAGCAGCTGTTTGCTTACATGTTAGTCGCAGCTGTACGAGGTGTTAATAAAGCGGTGTTGGCTGGTTGCACAGCCCCCGGGCAGCTGCAATTCATTGAGGGCAGGTTTTATGGTGAATTTAAGGAGAATATCTACGTTCAAGAGGCTTCCGGTTAGCTCAGTTGGTGCTGACAGTAAAAATAAATAATAACTAAACACAGTCACGGGACTTGACCTGTGACCTCCTGGATATAAAAGTCAACGTTGCCATAATTAGCGTATGAACTGAGAATGGGACGGATGAGAGGTCGCGGTGACCTTCACCTTTGGCCTTTGAGCACCAACATCCAATCATTTCATCCTCAAGTTTGTGCCAAATTCATGAGATTTCAGCTTCATGAGAGTGGGACAACCTGAAAACACACAAAACCGGCACAGAGGCATGAGTACAATCATCAGAACTTTAAAAGGAAGCTTAGTCTGAGGCAGGTCTGATTGACGCTGTGGAGGAATAGGTGCCTCACTGCAAAATAGGCTCAAAAAACGAGGACGACACTGCTCGACTCATTCGCTCAAACTTGTGTGAGTCGCCTCATACAGCCGTATTTTGTCACACGCTATGACTGTGCCCTTGGACTACCCACCGTCCCCCGCTGAGCTGGAGAAGATCACACACAAAACAACCTCGCAAAGCCCAGAGGATGAACGGAAAGCTCCCGCGAACACCTGAAACCGAGCCAGAGCCGATCGATTCCCATTCTTTGCAGAGGAAAGCGTCGTCTTATGTAAATGGCCGAGGTTTGAATGGGAAGAAAGGATCCAATTTCTCTCGTGGACTCTGCGGCTGTCAGAAGATAGGCTTTGACTGACAGCTCAGTGGTGCGCGGCTCCTGCAGCTTCTTAAACGACAGCCAGAGGAGTAAACAGCATCAGGCTTATCAGAGCAAAGCAGGAGCCTGGAGGGCAGCGGCTCGGCTGAACTGGAGAGACTTCAGGCAGGGGAGGGTATGACCGGCCCCTGACCGAGGCCTCAGCCGCAACCTCTAAGTGACCTTTGATCTGCGTCTTCAACCTGATGACCTTTGGTACTTAATGGGCGGGTGGAGGCGACCATAGCTGAATTTCACATGGCCCGAAATGTCACTTTTTATTCTCCCTCGGATGCAGAAATCGAATTTCACTGAGAGGCGCGGGCGGTTAGCTGTAATGTTAAGGTGATATCTTGCTAGCAGCGTTTCGCACAGACCTGCTGACACATTGATACTGTCTGCCATAAATCAAGAACATGTCCAAAAACTGACTTCTGGTTGTCAGATATCTGTTGAGGCTCTGTCGCAAAAAAAAAGTCAGAGGTATTAGACTGCCTTTCAAACGGTTCTTATCTATCACGCCATTTTCTCCTTAAGTAATAACTTTGTGAAAACCTCGACGGCACAGGCGCAGGAATAGACTCCCGCTGGCAGGCAACAGTCATCTAAACTTTGTGGCACATCACGTTCTGCCAAACTAAAACCCAAATCAATATCACCCATCATCATGACTTCACAATTTCCACCACTCTAACCAGTCATGATGGAAGGAGATACTGTCACAGTTATGTCTACAAACACAAAACAGGCTACCGGAGTCGTGGAGTGTGTCTTTCTCTGCTGAGACAGTCGCTTAAGGCAGTAATGCAATCTGTCTACAGCTGCCAGTGCATTTGTGACACATATGTCCTCCCCTGTAGTTTCTGCAAGATGAGCAAGGATCCCACGCTGGGTGGGAATATGCCTGCATCTGTACTGTATGTGTGCACAGTACACGTGACTGCATGCTCGTGGCGCGTGTTCGGCAAAGAGAGGAGGAGACGATGTGGCGGAAAGAGGGACGAGAGACGCTGCGTGACGGGCTGAAAGATTAAAAGAGAGCAGCCTAAGAAGCAGACTGCATCGCCTCAGCGAGTCCCTCACCTGCTGTCCTCCTGGTTGATGATCATGTACATTTCCCACGTAGTGTCTTCTGTGATCCCCCCATGAGGCACCAGCAGACTGATACCTGCAGAGAGGGAGGCATGCAAAAACTGATCAACACACAGCCAGACATGCACACACGACACACACACACGCGCGCGCGCGCACACACACCTGCTCGGCTGTCAGGTCTCTTTACTAAAGGTGACAGCCAGAGAGGTGACGGCCCCAGAAAAAGGTGACGGGAGCAAGTCCCGAAGGCCTTGTGAATCAATGCTGCCAGCAGTCTCTTTGTCACAATCACGCACACAGACTGTCTCGTTCTTAAACAGAAACACACACACACACACGCGCACACACACATATTCTCCTGTATGATAAACAATTACTGCCAATCTACGCTGCAGAAGATAAAGCCCCTCGAGGGACAGCATGATGAATGTAGGCCACGGGAAGGAGCTGCCTGAATAACGTGGGTGATTGAGCGTCACAGCTTTACATTACATACATTAGTTTACACTTTTTCTTTAAAATGTTAAAGCTTAAACTGGAGAGATGACAGAGGCTTAACACGGGGGGGGGGGGGGGGGAGGGTCGCCGTGGCCGTACCTCGAGAAGAAGCTCCACATGCTAAACATGATGTATTTACTATGAAAAACTTCCCGTATGTTGAGAAATGTTGATTGGGTTTGTCAGGATGCGCCTGTCGGTTAAAAATGCCAATGCTGTCCGACTGCACCGCTTCAGTAAATAATGTATTCATGTTCATGTTGCTTTGGATCGATGACATTTCCACATTTTCGCCGCTGACAAGGTCAAACAACTTCAGAATGCTGTTGTTCCGACGTGCCGTGTGACACAGACCTCAGCTCCTCTCTCATTCTGGGTTTGTGTTGGAGGGATTTGCACACAGGAATGTGTCGAATGGAATTTCCCCGCCGTGGCCTCACCTGTGTTTGGTACCACCAGCCTCCCTCCAGCATGACCAAACACTGCAGTTGCTTTGTGGAGAGGCCTGCTGGGAGGCAAAGAGACTTGTGGAGCGAAGAGGTTTTTGCCTCTTCTGCCCAGCGTCGTCCCCACTGCTCTGTAGTCTGGAGCCAGGCCCCGTGGAAATGTCTGAGGGTGGGACATGACATGGTACTCTGCCCTCTCGGCCACCCCTAGAGATACAATGAAAGGGCTTTTTTGCACTTCAGCAAACTCAGATCGTCAACATTAGACCAAGAGGAAAGACGGGAATATAGCTCCAACAGCAACGTAGACACATATGTGAAGAGAAGAAGAAGAAAGCTGTTTACAGAATACTTGAAGTTAAATAAAACCGATCATTCTCCAATCGACAGCGCTCATCCAATCATAGCTCAAAGACCGAAACTCCGCCAGCCTGTCAAGCTTTGGATTTCTCCACAAGCTGCAGCAGAAGTCAGGGGGCTGCAGCGAGAGCGGTATGCAGAGCGTGGAGGGTGGCGTCTTTTACTTGACCTTTCCAAACCCCAAAACTCAAGGGCCGAGTTGTGAAGAATGGATTAGACCGGTTCTTTATCTGCTTTAACATGAGCTGCAAACGTTAGCATGTGCAGCTATCTAGCTTATTAGCTAGAGAGGTAACCGTGTGTTTCCTTCAAGGCCGTGGAGCATCTCTTGATATCTTTAATTAACCTCATTAGTTTTTTTTTTGTCTTGCAATTTACATTTAGACTCTGTTTTCTCTTTTCTTCTCTCCATGCACATGCAGCTTTCAGTCTTTCAGCATCATTGTATGCACAGTAATTAACACAGATTTAAAGCTGTAAACCTGATGCTGATATCTCTGTAAACTGTAAATTGCACATGTGTGATGCAAGAACGGAAAGCTTGACAGGTTGGACAACAGTAATTAAATGTGACGTGTCTTAGCAAACGGTCAATTCGTGACGCCCTCTAAGCTGACGACCTTTTTTTCTTTGTATGACAGCTTTCTTAGGGATTGATTTATGGGAAAAAAGGTTCAAAGCAAGATGAATTATCCATCTGACTGCAACATCAGAACGATATACTGCTCTGCCGTTCCTGTCTTTCCAGAAGCAGTTGACTACCACAGACATGGGCGCTCAAAACAATTCCATTTTCTGACCTTTGACCTTCAGATCAGGCAGTGGGTCAAGAAGCGAGCGCTCTGCCATCAGCTCCTTGTCAATGGAGTCCTGGAAACACATGGGGCTGGTGTAGGTACGCGACACTGTCAGATCAGGTTGCATGGATGAATTAATGAGCAGGGGGTTCGCTGAAAAACACACCAAGAAAAAAGCAAATCACTGTCAGCAATTAGACGCCTTCAAGCAGGGCGGCACACTGAACTAGACTGCCACGATCAGCGGGGATGAATGTCATGATGCTCCGTCTTCATCCAGATGTGGCTTTTGCTGTAACATCATAACCATGGAAACAGGAATGCATACACTGTTTGCACCAGTGTCTTGGTTAAAAGTGACAAATAACAACAGCTGGGCTTTCAAAATATGCTTTAATTTGTTGTCATAGTGGTTTAAAAATCTGTGTAAATAACATGAAATATTGCCACTGAATCACAGTATGTTATGAATTCAGTAACATCGTTTATTATGTGAATATTTATATTTTTCTTTACATTTCCAAGGTGTTGCCGCAGCGACAGCCGGCGATGCTCTGAATGTGTCTGTACTGCAGCCCCGTGCATGCACGCTGTACTGAATTAAAGCTCACAGTGTGTATCAGAATCGGTCAAGAGACACAGAACAGAGAAAGTTATTAAAGAACATATTAACTTTATGATTTATTATAGAATTATGGGGGGTAAATCTGTTTATCGTGAGGTGAAATTGTTTTGCGATTAATGACTCGTTGACATTGTTTCAGCAAGCATGAAA
Organism: Chaetodon trifasciatus; assembly: GCA_037975065.1. Classification (NCBI taxonomy): domain Eukaryota; kingdom Metazoa; phylum Chordata; class Actinopteri; order Chaetodontiformes; family Chaetodontidae; genus Chaetodon; species Chaetodon trifasciatus. The sequence goes on from JBBMOE010000003.1 coordinate 3,665,567, forward strand.
TGACAGTGAAGATACGGCTAAGTACACAGCGGGGCTCCTCTTCAGGAGCACCGAAATGTACGTTACCAATTAATTTTGTTGGGAATTAGGTGAGCTGTTGTCACAGTGACTCATAATCAAGGACGTGAGTGCAAAAAAAAGGAGAGAAACGAAATCATGACTGTGTAAATACTATAGCGGCGTACAGCAACATATAAGGAGGGGAGGGCATGCTGGATTTTATGGAGGTTTGGCTGTTTTAGACCCCCTATCAAGGGGAACAGGGACCAAGATTAAAGCTTTCCCTGCCTACTGCTGTGTTATCAAAATGAACTTTATTATACCCTGCTGAGAGCTGCTGCTGTGGCGACCCATAATGCCAGCCTTGTAAAAATATGCCTCAATCTGTGGGGCAAAACACACCACGCCTCTGAGCTCTGATGTTTCGAGACCGCAAATGCTCCATTCGGGGGGGGGAAAAAAAAAATATGAAAACACCGATAAATTACATTTTTAATTTTGGATTCATGAATAATTAACTTACGTTTTGTTATATGTAACATAAAACCAGCCGATAATGCCACACACTCATTACCCTGATGAGGTGCTTCTTGTTCAACACTTTGCTTGAGTTATGGCTCCAAAGAAAGTCGAAGTAATAATAGATAAGAGCTGTGAATTTGTTTAGGACACAGTATGTGCTTGTTACCACAAGTGTTCAGTGAGCACTCATCGCTCGTGGCACACTGATGTTTGCAATAAAGCAATAAATGCATAGTGTGCTTCATTGATTAAGTTTTATACCCTGCGTTATAGGACGTTTAGTGCACTGCAGCACAGACAGAAGAGTCTCCAGAAGGCTCAAGTGAACAAACTGAAAAATTAAATGCAGTCATTTTGGCCCCTAAAGCATTTTAATAATTCATTTTGTTATCTCACAATACAAAGAAATCTATGCATAATTCATATATATACACACAAATACATATAAATACAACACTGTATGGCTTGCTTGCAGTTTAAATCACACACAATGATATTAATATGTGAGCACGTTTACACTATTTGATGAAAATCATTGTAACCAAGTCTTTGTGTGTGTGTGTTTGTGTGTGTGTGCGCTGTATATTTCACCTATAGAGCGAAGCTGAAAAATTAGACCTGTGTCTGGTCTCTCGTCCTCATTCGGGCACGGTTCTTATATTTGGAGGAGACTGACACTTCATTTATATTATAATGTCGTTTCACTGTTTTAGCCGGAAAAACTGCAGATTTAATTTGATTTTCTTCAGATCTTTATTGTCTTCTGAAATGTCAAAGTAATTAAAATAGCATGATCGCAGGAGAAGTCATAAAGTTTGCTACTTTATTAAAAGGACATCAATCAAATCCTCATGTGTTTGACTTTGAGTGATACATACACAATATACAGCAAAGACACCTGATTCTGTATTTGCAGTCCAAACCCCATTTTCACTGAGCGCAGGGCCGTTTCTTGTGTTTTTGGGCTCTTTTTGGGGAGTAAAGATGAACCCCTGCGAGCCATGGCGGGCGCAGCAGCACAGCTGAGGTTGTATTCATGTAAATTAGGTGGTGGAGAGCAGTTGTAGTACTTGTTTTTAACTACTCCTTAACAGCCTCTCTTTGCAAAGTCAAGTGGAAAGACCAGTGTTTGTATCTTCTGTCTGCGATGGGTTAAACCAAAAGTGGCATCCACTGCTGCTGGGTCCACGAACCGCATGAGGCCGTTCTCTGTTAGTTGATTAAGTACCTGCAGTTATCATACAGCTGCAGGACAGATAGGTGTGTTTCAACTCTGCTTTTTAATTTATGGGGTTTGCTGAGCGTAATTATGCACGAATCAACAGCACGCATCTTAATTAATTAAATAAATCATCCAGCATGGCACCAGGCTCCAGCGAATTAACCACACGACTTGCTGAGTTTTTCCACACACCACACTGGTGAAGCATTCAGCATATTCTGACGCCGTCCTCATCGGGGTGTGTACACAACTCCATCAGGTTATTAGAGGGGAATTATTTCGGGAAGCATTGGAAATGGTGCGTATCTGATTTTAGAAATCACACAAAGCTTTTTGGATTCTTTTCCTGAATCTGATCACAGAGTACGTCTGCTTTGTTGTTGTTATATCAAAGTCTTTTCTCCTCCCAGTTTGGGTATTTTATGTTCACAGCGGCTTCAGACTGGGAACCCCAACCCCGACTGTATTTCATGGCACAAGTTTGGGCGCGATCGGATTGTACGACACACGGCCGCTGGCTCACCTTGACGAGACGTCTTGAAGCTGAAGGACTGGAAGCCCCCTGTGAGGGCGGAGGAGTCGATGACATCCACACCGTACTCGCTCTGGCTCCTTCGGTAAAGAGTGACAGCGATGATCAGAAGCACCACCGTCACCACCCCCGCGGCGAGGCCTGAATACAAGGCCACATCGCTGCTGTTCTCCACACCTTGGAAAGCAAGCGTGAGTGAGAGAGAGGAGCACATTTCTGAGCCGCTTTTTGCTTTCTAAGTCGACTGCACTTAATTAGGAAGCGAGGAGACATTTTCTCCCGGAATAAACTGAGAAGCTGCTACCGAGGAACATCAGCTGAGTTAAAGTTTTGAAAGTCTTTTATGGGAGTCAGGTCTACCTCGGTTTCAAACTACTTTAGCGCCTTTTTTGTTTTCTGTTCTGCTCGTTCGCCCTGCATCCTGATGCACAGCTTCATTGTTCCATCCTGGAGTGTTAAAGCTACTAATGAGGAACCTCGGAAGGAAGGCGATTATAATCAACCCAGCACCTGACTGTCATTTCAAACGCTGCTTGGCTCTGGTGTTGGAGGCACTCTGCGTTCCACTGGGATAATGTGACAAAACCAATTCATTAAATTAGCTCATCGGCAATGATTACGCTCTATCTGGTCCCACCAGTACTGCGGCGTCCGACTCCACAAAGAAAAAGAACGAGTAGGAAATAAAGGGACTGCTAGCTTATTCTTAAAAGATAATGAGATCTGCACTGAAACAGGACATGCAGAGAAATCCTCTAAGTAGCCTGAAGCTCAAATGAGGAGAAATTGACAAAATATGCAAAGCGGCATTAACAGCTACAGTAGCAGGTTAATTGAGGGCTTGGGAAGTTTTGGCAGCCTGGCTGCATTCTTCTCCCTGTTTGTGACAAACAAAACACACAAATGTGTTAAAGGACGAGTAAGGAGAACATGTGGCTGCGTGTTAGTAGGTAGCAAGTTGTGTTTTCATTGTGCAAACTACACAGCAGTAATCAACGCACAAAGGGCCCATTGCGCCAGACAGCAATAATGCATAAAGCAGGGGACGTACAGTGGCAAACCACCAGGCTTTAAATACTTTACCTGCTGTGTTTAAAAATAATGCTATTAGCTGGAATTTACAGTATATTTGCATAGAGGTAAAACTGAGGTAATGATGGTAAGAAATGATCAGCATCCTTTGCTGCTATTGACAAAACTGTACCTGCAGAATACAGTTAAACTGCACAATGTTGATTTTCACAGCACAGCAGTAAATGGTATTCTAATTTAATTACTGCTGCAGTCCATTAACAAGTGACATGACCCAACACACAGTATGCATTTGTACAAATGGATGAAAATGTATCCCCTTTCATGACTACTTTCCAACCATCTCAATAAAAGTGTTATTTCCCATTTTAGGCCAAAACACTCTCTTAGTGTAAAATTACTGACTGATCACCAGTTAGACGTTTCTCTCACTTACTGCCAGTTCACCACGCTGAATCAAACAAATGGCTGCTGCCGATGGTCCTCAATAAAAACCACCGTGCTGGTGCTATCCTCACCCATCAGACATGGGCTTTGTTACTTCACATCTCTAATAAATAGCAGACGTGCAGCCTAGCAACAGCTGAAACAAGCAGCCCCAGTGTAAGTCATTTCTAATGGTGATGATGACACTAAACAAGAGCGGTGAAGCTATCTGCAAACAAAAAGGCAGCCAGTCGATGTGGAGCATTGTCTGGTCATCATACCCACTAAATTATTGGACGCTTTTCTCCGGTTGGAACCTTCAAGGCCGCCGTTGCTGACAGTTATATCTTTACAATAATGTAAAGGAAGCTGAGGAGGAACTCACCCTGCGGCTTAGCATCATGTAGCAACTTCCGATCTGCAAAGACACACAAACATCAGAGTTTGAGAGCTCCTCTTGCACCTTTCTTCATTTTACTTGACTGCTACTTGTGTATGCGTCCACGCCCGTGCATGCTGCGTGTCATGCACATGGAGTGGATGAATTATGAAGATGGATGAGGATGCTGGTAATGAGCATGGTTATAATGACCATCAGGATTGAGCCCACACTGCCAAAAATGATGAGCAGTAAATCTAATGACACAGTCCGGGAACAGAATGGGACTGACGGTAACGATGCTAAACTCTTTTTTGTAAACCAGTGGAGGGATGGTGGTGATGTCACCCACTCTGTGTGCAGAGGCCGCCGGTGCAGTTGTCTGCAGCCAGCGCCACGCCGTCGCACAGCCGTCCCCCGTGCTTGGGCTCCGGCGCCGTGCACTCTCTGCTGCGCTGCCTCTCGCAGTCTGCGCTGCACACCGACCACTCGCTCCACTCTCCCCAGCCGCCATCCACTGAGGGAATCAGACGCAAACACAAATGTTTACGAACACAAACACAGATCTGACGTGCATAATGCATGGTTAGACTACAATGTCATCCCTTAATTCACTCCGGGCTACGCGTGTGAACAAACTCAACGCACAAAAGATGTGAAGAAGATACAGAAAGGATTGTCTGACACCACAAAGACGCTCACTTCTCTTGTTTAAGATTCAAACACCAGGTTGATTCGGTTAAAAGTTTCTGGGACTTTATGAGAAAACAATTTCAAGGTAGGTGCTGCACTGCTATCTATATGAAAACATTTTCCTCCTCAGGGTGCCAGAATGTTCTGCCGTCTTGCTGACTTGGAGCACAAAGACACTCTGCTTATGCCACACTCCATCAAGTCTCCTTTCCACCTCCAAATACTCTAAAAGTTCCCTTCTTCCTGCTAATCTAAACGCAAATGCACCCCGTTTATGTTCAAACTCAAATGCGGTAGAAAGAATCCTTCAGAAGGAGGCAGTTGGCAAAGAGGAGATAATGTTGGGAGGAATGCACTGCCTTCCCCTGATAATTTTTTCTTCTTAAACCTGATGAGCATTTTCTTTGATACTGGCGCTGTGGTTGAAATCATAAATTTGGGCTTGTCTAGAAAAAACACTCGGGCAGAGCAGATTACACGGACGTTTTGATAACTGGAACCGCTGCTCTGCTCTTCCTTTCACAACCTGCTGTTTGGTTCTCTTGCTCAGGTTCTCTTTCCCCCCTTTTTCCCCACTGCTCTCTCATTTTCCATTAATTTTCCTCTCATTTGCTGTTTAATTAGGCTGCACTGCATTAGATTTCAGACACAAACCACTGTCACTACCAGCAGCGGAGGCGTGCTTTGCATTGACGCTGAAATGTAACTGGTGCTGGTGCTACAAAGCTTTTCCACTGATGTCTTACCTTCCATGCTGCCTCAGTTCTTTGTTCATTTCAGGTTTTAAAATCAACTTAGAGGGACTTAAAACTCTCACGGGTAATCAATTACAGAGAGGATTTTGTTGCCTTTATATTTTGTCACATTAATTTTAATATTGTGGGGTAATGCATTCATGAGCACCTCTCCACACTGATGCATTCAAGGACTTGCTGACATTGAAAAATCCTAGCTTTAAAAGCAGCAGCGTTTTTAAAGGAACAGCTCAAACAACAGTTTCTTGCCAAGAAGCTCTGACCAGGTTAACTTAGCTTAGCATAAAGCTAGCCTGGCTCTGCCTAAAGGTAAAAAAACTTAGATACCAGAAAGATCACTAATTAAAATGTTATTGTCTGATTTGTTGAAACTATACAAAGGCCAAGTGTAAAAACACCAAATTGTGGTTTCATGGAGGGTTGAACACTGCACTACTTCTTGTTTAGCCACAGCAACAGTGATGGTGAGACTCATGGGACTCACGCGTAAGTCCTAAAACTCCTAAAAAGGTTCCACTTCATCATCATCACACAATACATGGTTGCACGGTGACATGCAGTCATAGCCGTAGCCCGCTGTGCTACACAAACAGAAGATGCAGTGGCATGCATGAGTCAGGGTACTTGTAAAGCTTTGATATCTGCATCACCAGGCGTTTTCTAACAATGACTGTGAACAAGCCATAGCACTACAAAGCTAATTAAGGTCGGAGAACTTGGTAAAAGTTATCTGAGAGCTCAAATCTCTTGGGGTGCCTAAAATTTGCCTGCTGCTCCATTAATTTTTTCCCTCTAAAACTGTACAAAACAAAAATAATGCACTAATCTTGCTTAAAACGTTGAATAGGATGTTTCATCTTCACTCCATCTTCTACTCACTTCACTATTTACAGTAACAGAAATATTGACCAAACTTTTGTGTGCCACTGCGTTTGAAGACATCAAACATTTGAAATAAGAATAGAGTAAAAGTATAAAATTGGCAATAAAATTGAACAAAGTGGAAGAAGAAGAAGAAGAAGAAGAAGAAGAAGAAGAAGAAGAAGAAGAAGAAGAAGAAGAAGAGACATACTTTATTAATCATTCCACACAACTACATGCATTACATGCACACGCCATGCTTATGTGAAATTAATTCCTCCACGTTTGACCCATCCTGGTAGTCCCTCCTCCGCGGCAGACCAGGAGCGGTGGGCTGCCAGCTGACAGTGGCGCCCGGGGACCCGGTTCCTTCCTGTCACCACTGGTCAGGTGGTGATCTTCTTGCATGTTATTAGTGGGGGTTTTTTATGGAGGATACCCCAGGTGAACATGCAAACTCCACACAGAAAGGCCCCTTTTTCCTTGAGCTGCAGGCACTGAAGGCATGGTGGAGGACACGCCCCCGGCGCCCACAGCGCCCCGGGAAGAAAAGCAGCATGAAAGAAATAAGTGGTTGTTGTGGGAATTCGGTGCAAAATTCACTGATGCAATGCGATGTATGGAACAAGATAATGTATTAATTAGTGAGCTTTCATATTGGAAGGCTGACTTTGTTAGCTTTGGACAGAGTCAGACAAGCTGTTACCCCCTGCTTCCAGTCTTTATGCAAAGCTAAGCTAACCGCCTGCTGGCTATGGCTTTGTATTTAATGGGCAGATATTAATCCTCACATGTAACTCATGGCAAGAAAACAAATGAGCATTTTCCTCAAAATGGTGCACTATTCTCTTAATGCAGCAGTTCTCACAGTGGGAGGTGGCGCCCCCCTGGGGGACATAGAGCCCCATGGATGACCAGGGGGAAAATAAGGACAGAAACAAAGTTGAATGAATATGATTTATGTAGTGAAAATAAACAAAAGTTTGATGATGCTGATCTTCAATTGGAAGTTGCTTCCCCTTCATTGTTAATGACTGATAAAAGTTGTGGGGTGGGGGGCATGAACTTTTTTCAGCTTCAGAAGGGGGGGTTATGTAGAAAAAGAACCACTGCTTTAATGCAAGAAATGACCAATTTCACCATAAAGCTCATGAATGCAGTGAATTTTCAGCACCTAAATCTCAAATCTCCAGAGTTCTGAACACACCGCTGGAGTCGATTGGAACAGAGCTATTAACCGGAACCTGTGAGGTGGAAGAACGCACTCAAATCTTTGCTTTCAAGCATATGCACAAACACAAACAGCATGCAGACTAACAGCATGCCTTTGTGCTCACCTGGACACAGTGTGTTGCAGGTGCTCTTCTGTACCGACATGCCCTCGCAGAAGGCTCCCCCGTTGAGAGGAGCTGGATTCGTGCAAGTGCGAGAGCGTTTCTGCACACCGCGACCACAGCGTACGTTACAGGGAGACCAGTCCGTCCACGACGACCAGCCTCCATTAACTGCATGTGCAAAAAGGATGAAGGAAAAGGGATGAACAGAGGATGCAAGAGTGAAAACTGGCCTACATTCTGCAGTTAATAACACACTGTACTTCCTGTCATTAAAAACAGCACAGAGGTTCACTCGAAGGTGACAATGAATGTCTTAACGGGGAAAAGAAGAGGTGTTGATCAATGGTGTCTTCCCTTCCTTTCACTTACACTTCTTCCTCTAATTTGTTGCTTAAAATAATACCGGATGATTGACTAATCAGCTCAGGAGGCACAGGAAGAAATACTTTGTTCCACTATTGTACTGTCTGTCTGAGGCTATCAGGAGTAGTAAGGCTGTCAGAGACTTCATTAGCATTAAGGGAATTAATGATTGATGGGCCTCAACAACGGGGTGTCAGAAAGAATTAGATGAATTCCTACAGCCGCTAAATGTCCTTTATGAAAAAATAAAAATAACAGGATGAAAGGTCAGTAAAACGAGCACGGAAACACTCCAATTAACAAGGTGGTCCTCTGGTGTGAAGGTAGGTGGTGCTGGTATGACTTTATAATTTCACTTATTCTCCTTTGTCTCTGCAGAGCTCTCTGTGGGCCTTTAAAATGCTGGAAACAGTGCTGGCCTGCAGCTTCACACAGCGCTCCACGCAGGGCGTTTCGTGCTGGCAGATAAAAGCCGGGGAGTTGTGACAGCCCACATCACTGCCTTTCCACTATTGAGTTCCTGTAAATATTGCGGCTGTGTCTCCTTGTTTTTACACGAGGGATCACTTGCCCATTACCTGCTCATTAGACTCTTGTGTGAAAAAAGACCACACGCTGTGACTGAGCGGTGCTTTTATATTAATGACTTTGGGGATTTTAGCTTACGGTGCCAATTTGACAACCTATTTCTGCCGAGAAAATTGATATTTTGATGCAGACAAGAAAGCTTTTTGACACTGTTTTGATCATGTGTACCGCAAACCTAAAGAATTCTGCCGTCGTGCCTTTTTGTTTTCTCTTGTGAAACATGAGAAAAACCTGAAATCTGAAGTCTTACCATAGACTACAACACTGGCTGTGGCGCTGCGTCTCTTGGCCACGATGTTGCTGGCGACGCAGGTGTAGTTTCCAGAATCAGACAGGCGGGCTTCTGAGATGATGAGATTATGGTCGCCTCTTCGATCAGTGACACCTTCTGAACTGAGAGGCTCTTCGTTTTTCAGCCATTCCACCTGAAAACAGTTCAGTACATGAATAAAATAAACACTGCTGTTTACCTTCAACCTTTTTTTTTGCCTGATATACCCTCAAATGAGCTCAAGGTGCCTTCACCTGCCCCACTCACAGATTAGAAAGTGGAAGTTCTTTAACATAATTACTGACATTAAAGTCAATATCTTAACAATATTTTTTCATAATCAACACAACACTTAGCCATTGCTTTTAGCTAACCATTTTAACTGCTTATTCATTGGTCTACTTTAGCTAGCAAACCATTTGAAGAGCTAGCAAATGTGATACTTTTATTGCTAACTTCTCCAACTGTTAAGCCATTACTTTTAGCTAACTATTTCAACTGCTTATTTTCCACTTTTAGCAGATAACAAACTGTTTTAACTGTTTATTCATAACTTAGTGCTTACATATTACTATTAGCTGCTTCAGCTATTCATCACTTTTAGCTAACAATGTCAAAACATTTAGTTAACTATTCGAGCTGGTCAGCCATTACATTTAGCTAACTGTTTAAGCTAATGTTATTTATTACTTTTAGCTAACTAACAGCTAACTCAAGTGTTTATCAACTTAAGCTAACATTTACAACTTTTCACTTTTAGGCAACAATGTCAGAACTGTTATTCATTACCATTAGCTATCTATATTAAAAAAGTGTTCATTACTTTTAGCTAAAACCAGAATGACTTAAACCATTTGTTCTTCATTTCAAGCTAACTATTTCAACTATTTCAACTGCTTGCTTGCTAACAAGGGAGGGTTTTAAGTGCCAAAACTATATATATACCTAAATAATTATGCAATTCAATGCATTTATTTGTGTGGTTATGTATTTGTTCCAACATATATTTATCTATTTATAATTTTATTTATTTATTCATACTTCAATTTTGTAACTTGCCACAGCGAAATAAATAAATCTGTCACCGTTTTCCATCCATCCTTCACACAAAACCTACATCAGGCTATATATATATATATCTATAACGAACCTTAAATACTCATCATGAAGCACCTTGTCCTGAATTTCATTCCATTCTTTTAATCGTTTTTCCTTTCTTTTATGTTTTAAATGCATTATTTAAAGCACTCTGAATTGCCTTTGCAAACAAAATGTGCAATACAAATAATTGCCTGTTATTACCTTTGAATAACAGTATTTAGAGAGGCGTTCACATATTTGCTTAACTGTTGCAGCTGCATATTTTACATGTGTTTCAGTGATGTTAAATGAAAGCAGAATAATAGACAGTGGTAAGATTATTTGATTTTTCAGGGCATCGACTGAGGCTTTTCTATCTACAGTACAAAGGTTTTAATACAGTACAGAAAACGAGAGGGCTCTATCCAGTACACTGAGATACATCCTTGAATGTGTTGAATTGTTATACCAATATTATTATTTAATGCGAAACATAGTACTACAGAAAATCTTTCTAACTATGGCATTTCATTGGTGAAGAGAAGTGAGAGGACATATTCTGATTGCAAGATTAGTAGTTTGTGGTAAAGGTATAACATGAATGACATCCTGTCGGGGGTGATGCAGTAGGTAGGGCACATCTTCTATCGTTACCAATTCAGTGGCCGTGTCGTGAGTGAAAGTAATAAGGAACTACAAAATAAAGGACGCTCCGTTGATGCTCCTCTCCTCGCATGACTGGCCCTGTAAATTGCTATTAATGTGCCACTGGCTTGAGCTTTTCATTGAGAGAGACGAGCTGGGGCATGAGGGAGTGGGGTTTGATTTATGGCAGTGTATTTGAGGATTAAAAACTCCGCCCTACTGGGAGCTCCATGTGTTTGTGCGCGGGCTTGCACTCCGGTGTGTTTGTGTGTGTGTGTTTGCAGAGAGTGTCCATTTGCCAAGGGAATACAACAACAGCCAACAAACTCAGAGATTGCTTTGCTCTTTCGAAGCACCCTGGATGAAAAAATTGAGCTGGGAAATCAATAAATCAGGAGTCATGTTGTCACAATCGTTTTTTTCTCTTTTTGATGGCCCAAGAAGTTTTTCATCATGTGCCTTTGATTTAACTTTTTTCATCATTTGGCTCCACAGCTTTCAAGACAACCCAACCAGCCACGCTGGTGGGCCGCATCGGTCACTCTATCAATGCTTGTCTTTATATTTGTGCCTTTCACGATTTTACACCTTCAATGTCTAATCAAACCCTGTGTTGCCGTCCTGGCTCGATCACATTATCCACAGCTGCTACCATCAGTTATGGAAGCTCAGTCAGTTTCAGCCCTCCATGGTGGAAAAGTAGTGCAAATTTCTATTTTAATCATACAAAACCCACCCTTATTTTGTGGTTTCATTATAGTGGCTATCTATCTATCTATCTATCTATCTATCTATCTATCTATCTATCTATCTATCTATCTATAAGCTCTTACAGTCTTACAGAGTAAAGTCTGTTACACAGTTGTTCTTCCCCTCATTGTATAAAGCTTGCCTTCTCCAATCGACTGCGGCTCTGTCTAGTATCTGGGTAGCAGAGAATTAACCTTGACAAATAGGAGGTTTGTGCTTTATCATCTCCTCTGCAAATAATGCAGCCTCTTTCACAAAAAAGGATGTGAGGGGTGAGCTCTGTTGTTTCCACCAGGGTCACATTATACACAGTCTGTGTACTGTCTGCAGTATTTGAAAAGATTCTCTCTCAAAGGCACCTCTATTGTAAGACTAAACATCTCTAATGTTTTAAACCCAAAAGCACGACTCTGAGACGGAGTTCAAGTTCACGCGAGGTTGAAAAGTCAAAACCAGGCAGGCGGGGGAGATGAGGCAAACATATCCAATAGGGGATCAGGGTAGCAAGCAGGTGCCCTGAGGCAGGAGGGGATCATAAAAAACTCAGGGAGGTAAAGAACATGGCTGGATTGCTGATACTGAAGCACAATAGACAATCTGGCAGGGAATGAGTGGATGAGTGGGCTTTGTATATGCTACTGCGCTGATGGGGAAGAGGGAGTGGACCTGCAGATGGATGGGAGATGTCAGGGACCAAAGGGGGGTTCGGGGGAGCGAGCGGCGGGATCTGAAACAGCAGAGTTCGCGCATGGCAGGAGGAGAACGGCAGCGTGACACTATGACAGACGAAGCCTGTCATAGAAGCCGAGTTGATAATGAACCAACAGCTGACTCCCTGAACTGACCGGGAGGTTTTCTGGTGTCATACAAGCAAAAAGTCACACTTAGAGGCAAATTCATCCTGCAGCTCCAGTCTTGTCTTTCAAATCTTCACTCTCAGTAGGCTATTTTTGCTGCATGTGTTGTTATCAATCACATGGGGATGAAGCTTTTGGTCACCAGCTGTTAGATAAGAATAAACAGTATAATTACACAAGTTGAGTGTTTTTACAGTCAGTTTTGCAACTACAAACACTGCATATCAATTCAAACACATATCAAATTACTTGGAAATACACCTCCATTTATTTCAGGGAGAAAAAAAAAAACAGCTAAAAGTATTTTCCTGCAGGCGGCTATAAACAAGTGTGATGGAGAAACATAATGTGGGGAATTCGCTGAATTGAAAATTAACCCTCAACCCTTTGTTCTCTCCCGACATGGATTCAGAAGGGATGCATATTTATAGAGCAGTGCCAAAACTGATCTTGACAGCTACCAAGATTTAACCATTATGTTGCGTAAATTAAATATATTTCAACATTTAGTGGATAATATGTCACCTCAGGAAATACAGAGAAAAACTAAATGCATTGCCGAAAGAAAGAAAAAGATATCAGAGGCTGTATTATATTAAACACATTTTTTTTCAACGACAAATGGAATTTCTATCACATGAATCATGTGCAACTACTGTCTGTGTAGCAGCCATTTTTCATTAATCAGGTATTAAAGCAATGCAGAGAAGTGTTTTTGCTCATTTACAATCTACCTCAAAGCGAGCGTGAAGTCATTGGTATGCATTAAATCTGTCTTATGACGTCTTATGACACAATACAATACTTTGAGGTCAATAAATGAACCTTATGAACTTAAACATTATAAACTTAATTATGGTAGTTTAATTGCAGAAGAACTGAAGTGATTCCAGGCTTATATCTTTTTATAAAGAGGGCGGGTGATCAAACTTTCATCACTTTTCAGCACTCTGACACTGACTGTGGCAAAGTGGGGACGAGAGCAGAGCACAGTTACTGGACATGGAGTGCAGGTGGGATTTGATGCCATTAAGGAAGCACCTGTGACTCCGGAGGTGGCACACCTGACCACTCAACCAGCTGAGGGCACTGCATTTTTTATTACTCATCAGCCTCTGACACATTTCATTCTACTTAGAAACAGGAACTGACTTGACCGAGGTCAGGCCGGCCATTAAAAATCTTTTTTATGCTGCGTTCTCCGTGCAGGTAGAAGATAGAAACGCAGGTATATGAACTGATGGCTGGTTGGGAACATGTCTTCCTCTGCGGCTCGAGCCCTGATGCCATACTGACAATCCCCATCGGCGGCAACTCTTACAGGATGTGTCAATACGAGATGCGGCGACAAGCTCGTGGCTTATAATTAACTTTTTAATCATAGTTTCTGATATACTCGCGGTAACATGACACCAAACACTGAGCATTAATTAATGGATGTAAGTGAAAGTCTTGATGACACAGACAAAGAAAGTGGGTCAGTATCGACACCAATCTCTCCCTAAAGTACCCCCCCCCCACTCTCACACATGAAATCAACTGTTAGCATTACTTCACCATTTGCCAAAGGAGTGTGTGCCTCCAGCGTTATGACAACCCTCTGCAAAGTGGCTGGCATGCACTGCAGAGCCCTCTGACATGCCACTCAGTTTCTCATTGAGGATTCAAGGATGGATGGAGGAAGGAAGATTTCTTGGCAGGCTCATCCCAGCCTGCCCGAGTGTGTTTTCAACACTGCTAGAATGTATAACTAAGTACATTTACTCAAGTACAATTTTGAGCTACTTGTACTTAACTTGAGTTTTTTCCCATTTTATGCTACTTTATACTTATATTCCACTACGTCTCAGAAGCAAATATTGAACTTTTCACTTTATTTATTGCATAAACATAATCTACTACTAAATTATGATGGATTATTAGAGATTAAGATACCCAACATCATCTTAAGTAGTTAAAATTAGCCCCACCTTTACCATCTGCAACATTAAAGTGACGCTCACACATTAATGCATCAATAATTATCTTTTTCTGACATGATAAAATACTTTTACTTCAGTACTTTTAGTATATTTTTTATGCTAATACTGTAAGAAATTAATGCACAGTATTAATAATGAAATTGGTGTTATTTGTGGTTAGATCATTGAGGGGAATTATAATTTAAGAGTGAAGCAGCATCGTTATGGTTAGCTGACAATTCACACAATTTTCTGATAAGATTCTTATGTTATTTATGAATATTAGCTCCTTATTATATATAATAATGAGAATCTGAACATGTAAACCACATGAACCCTCCAAACTTTACTGTAATACAATGTAATTTAGGTGAAGTAAAAGTAGCTTTTACACTAAACAAGACAGACTTCTTAATCAGTGTCATGAATAATAAAAAAGGTAATTTCACACATCTGCTTAAATCAATCACTGCGATGTTCAGAGAAGCAGACTGAAGGACGGCGGCTGCGGTCCAGAGCCCGCTCAGCGGCCCAAACATGCGCCGTTTAGGTGCTTTTAATGCCCGCCAGCGCTCTGCAACCACGCTCAAAAACACAACAACTTTCTAACCGATCCTTTTTAGCTGGTATCGATAACGAGTGAGCCGTGCTGGAGTGTTGATGTATCGATCACTGCGGTATCGACCTGCCCTTCACTGAGGATCATTCACTCACCCTCTCTGCAATACTGTTGAATCTTTCAGGGTCTTATGTGTTCGCAGCACTCTGTATCTGTTCCCAGCGGTGGCTCTGTGTCACACTGTGGATGGATTGTATATCCCATTGTTCTTCCTCTCTTTATTTGTTTCATATTTGTGCTCATTTGTGTCTCACAGACATCGGACGTTACCAGCCGCCGCATCTGGATACTGTTCGATTCTGATTCCTAATCGCGTTCCTGCGATCCCAACGAGACCAGAGGGACAATTATGTGGTCAGTTACACCAAAGAAGACAACAACCAAGGCTGTTAAATGGGTTTGATTAATTTGCAAATTGGTTCCGCAAAAGGCCGTATGAGCTCAGCGAGCAGAAGGGATGAGTGCAACAGAAGTGAAGTAGAAAGGTGCAGCTTCTTTAGGCCACTTTAAAGCCTCGGTTGTTGTCGTCTTCAGTGTAACTGACCACATAATTGTCCCCGCAGTCTCTCTGTGATCGTAGGAGTAGAATTTATGTGAATCCTCTCTTTGGTGGCGAGTGTTCATTTTCTGATGCCCCTTATCTCAGAGAATTCGTGCTCTCCAGTAAATTAAAATAATCGTCTTGTCCTTTGGTTGGTTTTCCGTCTTATGTTTTTGCTTTGATTCATCTCTCTCTCACTCTGCCCCCCCCCCCTCCCTTCAGTCTTTTCCAGTGTTTGCTGCAGGAAGTGCACATACCCACAGTGTGATTTGCATTCTACGTCGGTCCTAGAGTCTCCCCTTCGGGGAAAGCGATAGAGAGATGCACATGCTGATGAGAAGGCAGGGACAGGACAGACTCAAATGAGGCTGATAAGCCAGTGCCTGGGGAGGACAGGAAACGGATTTGCTTAATTGGCAAATTTGTTCCACTTAGATAGCAGCAACCAGCGCTGAACTACACCACACCTACCCCAGCCAAGCAGGCCTTATGGCGCTCTGCTGGTGTGGGGTCAGTAGGCGTCAAGGTCGCCATGTTGACCATTAGCGGCTCATTTCAACTGAAAACTGATCCCCACTGTGTCTCTCTCGAAGTTTTCTGTCTTGTTTGTTTGTTTCCAGCCAGTCCAGAGTGGACAGCGAGTGAAATGAGCTCATGATATATTGAGAGCAGCATCAGATCAGTCAGCGGGGGGTCTGTGAACCAGGCGGCAGAGCTTCATTTTTTCTGATAGCTTCAAGCTGTTTGAAGGGTCGAGATGAGAGAGCCGACGGGCCTCGAGCACTCTGTGGATGTGTGCAGAAAGGTTTCAACTCAAACTCGCACACACAAAAAAACAGCGGGTCCTGCTGGAGTCAGTCCCCTTCCCCCCCGCGTCAGGCCCGAACGCTCAATTATTCTGAAAGCATATGTAATGACCCACATTTACAATCATTTAAATGGGAAGTGAAAGCGACACGAAGACGATTACAAAGCATTGCAGTAGGGTTTGTTCCATCTGATTCAATTAAGGTTGAGTTTCATTAACGAGCGCCCTCCTCCTTTCACTCCCCCCACCCCGCCTCCCCTCAGTCATCTATGGCCTTTTCTCAATGCAACAGTGACTTTCATGAAATTGCTTTAAACAAATTAGCCTTCCAAATCTGACAGCAGCATATTCTAGAGGCGGGGGTGGCTAAACCCTTGTTGTGTCCTTGGTTTATCTCCACACCATCTCTGGAAATGTTATGTTCATCACTGAATAATTACATTTTAAGCACTGCAAATGGCTTTGGATGAGAGGCTTGATGATTAATTACACTTGGAAAAGAATACTTGGGTGGTTAATGCGAGGCTAATGATTGTAAACTGTTTTTTTTCTCTAAAGTTATTGGACACATTTTTTTTTTTTTGCATGACCTTACAAAGCAGAGGCACGTTTTCACTTCACTGGTTTAGAGCTGGCAAGACTAGATATTCGCTTGGGTGTCACTTAAAGTCGGTCGTGCAAGTCGGACTTTAGCGACACACAACCTTCATGCAGGATGAAATAATCGCTTTCTTGATTGTGACAAATACCTCCTAAATCAGTTTAGTTGATTAATAATTCACATGAATTAAAATCTGAGGCCTGAAAATAGGCCATGTTGCTCCGTGCCTCAGCTGATAGTCAAACCAGCTAATTTAAATGTGTTTTTATGAGGTTTGGAGGTTTCAAACAGCCCTGATTGGTTGGGCTTTCAGCGACTGTGCTTAGTCAGTCATTTGCAGATACTTTCCAAAATAATATCCCATCATGACAAGTGAGTTTGAGATATGCAGGGTCGCTTTGCGAGGCTACAAAATGTAATGAATAAAAAGTGCAGTCGTGTCACAGAAAATGACGCTTCCCTGATGGCTCTGATGGCGCCCTAATTGTTTTCTTCGAGCTACATTCATTATGCAGTCATCACTGCGAGCATGATTTTATCCTCCCGTGGTTCTGATTGGAGTACAGACTTTATTCTTCTCAAGTCGAATTCAACCTCCCGCACACGACAGCCCGACACGCCAATCAAGTTAGCGAACGTAGGGGGCGCTGTGACTGTGGATAAATCAATGAAATCTAAGTATCTTCTTTTTGGTAATTTCAATGTTGACCAATTAACGACACAAGCCTCAGCACGCCCAGGTGAGAAATATTATACTTAAATTATACTTTTTGAAGTACACTTTGTGCTGTTTTTGTCACCTTTGAGTATACTTAAGTGTACTCAAGTTGAGTACCACTGCGTAATAGTTGAGTATACTTGAAGTGTAAACAGTTGCTAAATTGCCGTTTTACAAATTTTAAGTGTACTGAAGTACACCAGTGAACATCAGGATTCATGAGCATCGAAACACACTTGCAGTACAACTATATTATATGACCAGTGTGTTGGAAATATATTGAAATATACTTCAAATGAAGTGAAATTAATGTAAACTTTAATTCAGCATGCTTGAAAATAAGATAAATAAGTACACTTTATTACTATTAAAAGTATTTGTAATTTAGTGCAATTGTTAAGGGTACACTTAATAGCAATTTATAATACATTTAGGATAAAATATACTTTTTATAAGTACTTGGAAGTACCATTTAAACCAGAATTAGTAAGAGGAACTTAATGACATCTAGTTAGAAGCACGCATATGTCAAACATACTTTAAATGAAGCACAAACAGTAAAAGTGTACTCGTACTGACCTTTCTGTAATACACTAAAGTATACTTCTTTTTGACCTGGGTAGATTAGGAAATCTAATTTGGCTTTAAAGGAAGGGGTGAGTCATTTGAAAAGATGAAGAGGAGGGGAGATGCTAACACTGTGAAGAAGGAGAGAAGGACCCTCTTCCTCCATAATGACTCAGCCCACCTTCAAGAAACAACATAATGTGATCACTGTGCTCTAATCAGAGCCGATAATGTGATAACTTCAACATCACAGTGAACATAATCTGCATCCTAAACGGCTCCCTGTCTATAAAAAGTGGAGCCAAGTGAAAAGATTTGGCCATCTTGACTCTTGTCACCAATAAACTGAAGTGGATTTAAGCTTTTTTACTATGATACATTCTCTGTGGTCAGACTTAAGAGTGTGCACAGATTATTGCCTCTATCACTGCTGGGACAGATAATGTGGCATTCTCTGACTTTCATTAACATCCTACACAGCAGCCCAGTAAACTCCCGGGTGGCTTAGTTACACTGAGATGCGGATAAAGTTCTTCCCTCTCTCGCTGCTAGTGTTGCCTCTGAGAACACGAAGAGAGCGGCGACGTAAGGGGATTTCGAGCTGCGCGGCGTTTATGTTTTAGAACAGCGTGCAAAGTCGGACCTCATTCCAGTCGCATCCTGTCAGCTGCGCGTTTATTGTCACCCCCCCCCCAAAAAAAAAAAAAATTAACTGTTTGCATTTCTTCGACGACACGAGTATTAATTTCCATCAGGATCAGCCGAAAATTGCAGAAGTATTAAAGATTTAAATAAATGTCATGACCAAAATAAATGCGCCTCGGAACACAAATAGAGTTCAACAGATGCGCCGCGTCGTGACCTCAATTCCTTAAACTCAAAAGTGTAGCTGAGCCGCAGCTTCTCTCAGAGCCAAATTTCACAGCGCTGGTTACAAAAAAAGGCTTTAACCTCTCAGCGATGCCGAAAGTCATGAAAAGAGAAAAGTGCAGCCACATCCCGACTCTGACTGAGTGTTTTTTTCCCAGTGCAAGTCACACTGGAGGGAGCTGGATTTGTCCCTGCATTATTTACCATTACCATTCTCTTTGTTAGCCAGAGACACATAAATGAATGCATGAGGAGTTGCCTATTTGATGACCACAATGCATGGGGGATACTCGTCGGTACACCGGTGCTCCATTTGAGTGAGCTGAATCATTCATCACACACACACCGCGCACACAAATAGACATAGACGCACCTAAAATGCACAAACACAGTTTTATGTGTGTTATGTGTGCTGTGGAGGGAGCTGGTGGTCATCTTTGAGGAGTCTTAATACCCAAGTCTACACTGTGATCAACATTTTATTAATGTGACAATACAGAGCGAACATTGCTGAGTAAATTTCAGGTGTACATTCACACGCAAGTGCTCAGTTTCAGCTTGAATTTAAGAAGAGCAGCATTAAACAGTCCTGCAATTTAAAGTGAAAGCTCAGAGACAAAGCGGGCGATATTTAATACTTGTTAAAAGTCTTAAAGTCGAGCAGCGCTTGTGATGCCTTTAAGTTAGTAAGTTAAATAAGTCAGCTTCATAATTTAAGATGTTAAAAGCAGTTGATTTCTCTGTATTCGTTCATGTTCGGTGCTGCCACCTACTGGTCTCAGGTAATTATGCAGTCAAGCACATGCTTCAGTTGAGCACTGACAGACAAGATGGACGCTGCTGGATTCATGTAGCTGCTGAATTCCCCTCTTAAACGCTTCTGCCTTGGAAACTATGTGTCTGTGAGTAGCATGTTGAGATAATTAATATAGATTTTGAAGAAAAGTCACGTGCTATGTCATATGCTGTTTGGTTGTTTTAGTCAAACGTGCTGCAGCGGCTAGTGCTTTTCTGCTATTGCATTGTGACTGATAGTTGCTGTGATAGTCATGTCTTTTTTTTTTGTATGGTACAGTTTTGCTGAACATGATTAAAGGGCACGTTTAAAACACATGTTCTTATTTTCTGTAATGTTGCAGTTTTACAAACAAAGCATAACCTAAAGAGGACACAAGACTTCAGTAAAATACAAGAAAAGCCTTGTGTGCTTATTGGAGGACTTTGAAATGTTTACTGACTGTCTAGCATTGCCCAAGTGAACGCACTGCGAGGGCAGTACAGCACTGCTGACCTGCCAGGTTTGTGCCTGCAGACTTCGTCCCGCTTGCTCACTTCTTGCTTGTTTCCGGGGCTTTTTGGCTTCAGTCTGGTGGCAAGTGATGCATGCAAACACGCTCACTTGGACTGAGGTCAGCCTTTAAGTGTGTTTATGTACTGGTCTGATATGACATGGTTAGAGCTTTTTAGGTCTATTTGTTTCAGCACAAGTAAGAATACACTTTGTGTTGAGGCTAATCCATTATTAATGGCAGGAAACCACGATTAATATGTAGTCTCTCACAATCAGTTAATGAGCTAGCTTGCTAATGCTAACATTGTTTTTTTGAATGCATGTCAAAGGCAGCCATTCTCGTAACATTACAGCACATCAAGATCAGCAAATACTTTTCAAACATGCAGGTTCATGCACGCATGCAGGCGGTTTTTGCATTTCTGTTGGTGTTTGCATTCAGACTGAAGACTGTGAAACACATAATACGTCCAGTGCTGCAGCATAATGTTAATTATTTCACTGATTTACACTGAATTACCACTTTTCTACCAATTTGCATGTTATTAGTGGCAAATTAGTAATGATCTCTAGTCAATGCATGCATAAATATGTTTAGCATCACTGCTGTAATGTCCTGTGATACCATATATACTAAAAGGGTGACTAACACCCAGTACAGATGTGAGCACAGTCAAATAACTTCAACCCTGAAATAAAACAGGCCTTGAAAACCTATTTTCTCCGACATCTTTTTGATGACTGATGACATCTTTCCTGCCAAACTTAGAGCAGTTTTGGTTTCTTCACATGAGAGATTTCTGTAAAGTTGCAACATGAATCATCCTCTGATGACAGTCGGTGGGTTGTTTGGTCACTGTCAATCAAACGTGATCAAACCACACCCACACAGTCCTGATTTTTTGTGGGGTAGACTCTTAATAAAAACTACCATAAGATGTTTTTTTTTTTCCTCTTTTAACCTTCATTGCTGCCTATGAATAACTAATGTTATAGAGAAATGCTTGAGATTTGAAGGGATTTAAAGCTGAATTCAGCTCTTCAACCTCATCATTGTTTCATAGCAAATCCAATGTGCTGGAAAAGAGCCTCACTTATGAGAAAAGGGCTGAGTGTCCCAGTCATTCTGATTGTGCCGAATGTAATTAAAAAGCTTAAATTCTAGATGAAAAATCAATCATTTATGTTTCTCAACACATCATATTTAAAGATATAAAACACTATGTGTCTGTCCTATGACTGATAAACAAAGCTGTAACGATCAGCATTGTTAATTATTGATGACTTGGATCACGAAATGCGTCTTTAAGCTCACACAAAGCTTCGGATGCTTTGCATTACCTTGAAGACGCAGTCGGCGATGGCGCACGGGCTTTGATATTGACATATCAGCCTGCTGAGCCTTCACATGACGGCACACGACATCAGACTCAACGCGCAGCACTCGACAGGACTGTCCAGAACAGCCTCATTTTATATTCATCGTAAAAGTTTAAATGGCAATGACAGGCTCTCTCTTTCAGACACACACATAAACACTCAGACCGCGAGGAGGGACGGAGGGAATGACAGCGAGAGCGAAATGAAGACATGACATCTAAATAAGTCATAGCTGCATTTCCTTTGACCAGAGAACATAGGGGTAGATATCGCAGCCAGTGTGTGAATGATCACTCCAACTTCGACAGAATGAGCCCGAGAAATTAATCAAATGGCATCTTCAGCTCTGGCTTCCACTGAAAGGAAAAGTGCAGATGTGTCTTTGGCTGCAGAGCAACAAAACCTCGTAGCATGAAAACAGAATCGCACTGTAAGTAAAGCAGACAGATGACTGCTCCTCTCCAGGCGACGCAGGAGAAAATGTTACGTGTTTGAAGTGCAAGAAGCCCTCACCTCCGCCACAGGCACTCCCTCTGGGGGACGGCAGTGCAACACAATCATGCCATTCAGAGGCACCTCGGTGCCCTGGGGGTCCTGCTCAAAGTTCTTCCTCAGGTCTAAGGGAGAGCATAAACAGCCTGCATTAAAGATCAACCACAACAGCATGAAGGAGCACCAGAAAAAGCAATTTGTTTCATATGTGACCTTCTCTCCTCACACATTGGCCTTCCACGAAACCACGACACCGGCTTGAAGAAGAACAACCTTTTCAGAGAAAATAAGGGATCAAAGCGACGCGGAGTTGCTTACATGCGATCCGGACAGTTGCCTTGCGGCTCTTGGAGGTTCCCAGGTGGCTCCAGGCGACGCACAGGCACCAGTAATCCTCGGGGCCGTGAAAGTCCTCCACCTGCTGCCGCGACACGTTGATCATCACCTCGCGGATCTTCAGCCCTGCGGACGAGACGGTTGATTGCTTAGATTAGCCTTCATTATGTCACAGGGATGATCAATCAAAGAGAGGGAGGTTTGAATCTGATAAGATTATCAGCGGTAAACAGATCTGCCATTTGCCAGGAGGAGAAGGAGGAGAGGAAGTCACATCAAATGCATGTCAGGGATTTTGTTCATATGAAGGATCTAAACTGCATAAAGACACAGAGCTGCCCACTTTAATGCAAGTACTGTTACTAATGTATGCTGTGTTACTGGTCGTTTGACAAACTCTTGTTAAAACTTCACTTTTGGAGAACAGATGGGCAGCAATGTAAAACGCTGTGTGGACTAGAAATTGTTAGTGAGCCCTCATATCCTCTTTCAGGATGTGTAAAACATAATCCATTATACAGAAGTGACACTAAATGCTTTCCAGCGGAGACATTAACTGAGAGGAGGAACACATCAGCCTGTTTTCGTCCCCTCATTTTTTTGTCCTTTGAAAACATTTGAAGGGGCTATAATTTAAGGTAGAAAAAGAGACGCTAAACAACGCAATTAAACACTGCATCCGAACACAGAGACGCTCTGTGACAATCAAATCATCTATTTCTGCAGCACAACTTTGACTTAATGTCACGCAGGTCGTTCATTAATATCTGTATATTGTGTGTGATAATGAGCTGGGCGTGAGACAAACGTTTTCAGAGACAACTGATGGGAATTTAAAAGCCTGGTGTTTCAATTAAGCCCGACTATGCACAAAAGATGACAGGCTGGGACCATTAACGTATGATAGGTGGCTTTGCTGGGTATCGAGGAAATTGCAGCTTTCAAGCGACATATGTGATGTTTATCTGGCAAAGCAGAAACTTGAATTTCCGTCCGCCAACTTGAATGGATTCATTAATATATGAATGCAGAGTTATGAGCAGCCATTGCTCTGTGTCAAGCGTCCGACCTTGATGTTCCACACGGCTTACAATTCAGAAAGCACAGAGAGTGACAATCACAAATACCCACCTCCTCAAAGAAGACTATTAGAGCCTACGGGTGGATCCTGGGGAGGAGGTGGTGCTGATTAACTGAGCAGCAGCGATGCAGTTGTGTTGCTTAGGTGGAAGCAGCAGTGAGCATTAAACAGGTGCACAGAGAGTCATGTGTGGGAGTAGCAGCGTGATTCAACTTCTCTGCTGTGACTACAACCCTTATTCCGAAAAAGTTGGGATGGAAAAGTAAAATATGAGATGTGATAATGCGCTAATCCTTCTTGACATGTACTCAACTTAAACACAATTTTACCTCCTCCTCCTCTTCATTTTTGAATTTGATGCAGCAACACATTTCAAACAGGAGACAGGAGCAACAGGATGCTCCAAAAACACCTGTTTGGATCATCCCACAGGTAAACTGGCTCATTGGTAACAGGTGATTGGGTATGAAAGGGGCATCCAAGGCTCAGTCGTTCACAGGCGAGCATGGAGCGAGGTTCACCGCTTTGTGAACACGTGATTGGATGAAGGATGTTACTGCACGGGCTCAGGGAACACAGCAGCTACACTGAGCTGAGGCCGCACACCTCCAACTTCTCAGCAAGGTAAACAAACGAGCATTAAATCAGATTACAGCTGCTCGCAGAATGATTGAAAAAAGAAAACTATTGGCTGATTTCTTCATCAATTTGATTATATTTAACGGCTAAAGGAAGGCAAATGAAAGTTATAAATCTGATCGATTGAAGTCCTGGCTGATTTGGCGACACCAGTGGTGGTGCATCTGTCTGCAGTGCAGCCAAACAAACTCACACTGTTTTAATAAAAACTCAATATTGTCAACAATTGGCCTTTTTCCAGCTTATGCCATCCATCGCCTGCAACTCTGATCTAACTGTAGCTGGTAGCTTATTTCTTGCTCCATTATTCAGCTGCCAAAACATGCCAAAATGTCTTGTTTCATAGATGCACTTTTGATGAACATTCACAGTCGGCACTAACCCCAGACTCCTCTGGCTGCTTCACAATAAAAGGCACCTCGTGCTTCGCCAGTTGAATGCTTTTAATGTGCTTGCAGCAGCAGGATATTTGGGGGTTTGCAGTAACTCAAAGCTGACGCGACTGCTGGGGTTTTAACAGAAAGCGGTGAGGCTGCATCATTTCCTGTGGGGCCTGTGCGGGAATGGCGGACCCCGCCACTAATAATACGAGAGAGAGAGAGAGGTAATTACAGATTGTAAATAAATTGAATGGCTATAGCTGAAAGAATGTTGAGCATAAATAATATCAAAAGAATTCTAACTTCCATTAATAACAATTTAGTTACTTTTTTGCTACTAATTGATTTAAATGAATATTTCCAGAACCTCACAGTAATTACGTCACTATTAATACTCGTAAATCAGTGAAGGTTGCACTTTCCACTGATTTTTAGTGCAGCTAACAAGTCGTGCCTAACAACACATCTCACAGCAGCTGTTCAAAAATCACTGTAAAGCTCGGCCTCTTGTGGCTTATTGCTTAATTACGCAGCCCTGCACTTGTAGAGCCGTCGTCTCTCCACAGGCTTTCGCCATCACGCAGACAGCAGCTTAGACATAGGCTGGGATTAAATGAAAACTAATAATGTGAAAGGAAAGGTTATCAAAGGGAGCCTAATGAAGTAATGTAAAACAGAAATGTTCTCTGAAGACACTGTAATCCTCAGCAATGACTGACTGATATTATGTACAACACACACACACACACACACACACACACACACACCACTCCACCTACTCCTCCCTTCCACCGCTACAAATTAGAGACTTAATCAACATGGCTGATGGAGTGAGAGTGAGGCGAGTTTAACTGCAGGGAAATAAAAACACAAGGTTGCACTCTGGTGAGGGGGCAAATCTGTCATCACATCACGAGAAATATGCAGCGTCAGTGCGGCGTTGTCCGATTCTTTAAGCTCAACGCAGCAGAGACGGGCACGAACGGGAGGGGATTACTTGAATATGCACAGAAAATGCTCTCTGCTTTGACTCAATGACACTGAAAACACACGGTCATCATCGGATGGAGAGGACATCCTTAAAGTCACTGAAGTATTGGCGTTATTTGGAATTTGTGGGTGACACGGACATGAGCATCACAGAGAAATGCAAATTGTGGCTGCGCGTTAAGTGTGCTTCAAATCTGAAGAAGCAACTGCGAGCTAAGCACAGCACAACGCTCAAGTACCCTCAGTTTCTGTTTACTTCAAATCATTCAACTGTTTTCAGAGCAGCTGAACTGCAAAATGCATACATGCTGTATGACCTTGTTAGGTTTCATGCACTGAGCCCTGGCACGCTTGATTTTACTTTTACTTGTTATAATAATGGCAGATTATGAGCCGTTAATAAGCGGTCTAATAGGTTTCTTTGTAGCTCTTTTTAATGACAGTGATCTTGTAATGTAACAAGCTTTTACAGTTAAACGCTGGTCATCATCAGTCAGCACATGTCAGATAAACACCCCTAAACCTGTTTAGAAATCATATAAAAAGTCACTTTATATCCCCTTAACTTCAGGCTTTGGCTCATCATCACAATAAATCCAGATAATTAAATTCAAGGACGACTTTGCATGATGTGGATTTGCCAAAATGTACACAAATAGGCTACAAGCTTAAAACACAGAGGTTCAATATCCAGACACTCAGTCAGCTTCATCCACAGTGACGTGTTATCACTTTTCTCCAGATCAGCCGCACAGCGCAGGAGGAAGCTTGACGGATGTTCCACAGGTGTTATCTTTACCTCATGCACAGATGAACAGAGGACAGGTCAGCGGACGAGCTGAAGTCAGGGACTGTTTCACAAGTGCGTGCAAAATGGCCAAAAGAGAATTCAACTTAAAATCATGTTTTATTGATGAATAAATTTAGGGCGCATGGTGAAATGTACACACACGTAAACATATAAAGATTCTAAATAGTATTTATTAAGTTATAAATAGTAATAATCCAGAAAACGAAGCAATCTGGATGATTTCTGTGCACGCAGGCAGATCTTTTTACGACAAACAGATTCAGAGAGCCGCTCCGCGTTCACGCCTCTAAAATGCAGCGCGTCTAGCGCCTCACTGACGGCTGAACTCCCTCCTCTTCAGCTCAGAAACATCATTTCAGCTGACTTAATGCGACGTCCTTCACAGAAGAACAGCGGACGAGTTTGAGTTCGGAAAGAATCATTTAGCTAAATTTGTGCCGACTCCAGCACACGCATGTTGTCTCAGAGCAGAGGATGCGTGCACTGAAAACCGGCTCGGTCCACACGGGAGCGAGAGTGAAGAGTCTTAAAAATGGCAATTTAGGATTTAAAATTCTTGTAAGCAACTGTTAGAAATTACAAAACCTCACACTTCCACGTCTGTCTTTGATTTAACCTCTAAACTTCAGTAAGTGCTCTGTGACGAGCAATTTCACTACTGGGTTGTGACAATAGCCTAAAGCGCTGAGGAGACGAGGGAATGGGTTTAGGCATGTTGTCTCTTAATTCACAATGTTTTTTTTCCCAATCAGAGCTCCTCATCTTTATTAATGACCAGGAAAACAGAAGAAACTAATGAATAAACAACAGTCTACTGTTCCTGATGCAATGCTTTACGCTGAAAGCAGACAAACTGACTCATAGAGGGGTGGAGTGAGCTACAGCTCTGCAGACTCACTCCAAAAACTCCTTTTCTGGCACACGCACGCTGAGAGACCACGAAAGAAAAAGAAAATAAGGAAGCCAAAAGTGATGCTTTCCATGTCGGCCCATGCACACACAAAAGCATGAAACGCTCGTAATAAACGTACAACCACACGGAAGGGCGGCCATTGTTTACTCGAGTGAGCGCCGCGGTGCTTCTGCTGAAGGCGAGATAAAAACAGGAGAGGAATCAGAATGACACTCTGACTCCCAGGTTCCCTCACATTTGGCACAGATCAAAGAGCTTAGCCGCTCGTCCAAGTAGCCTGGAATCGCACTCGGTGACACTGTGTCAGAGAAATTATCCAATAACTGCCGGGTCATGTCATGACATCCGGCCACTTCTCTGCATTCAGGAATACAAACGTCCATTCGGCTGAGCCTGTTTTCTTCTTCGCCTTCCCTCCAGGCTCCTGCCAGGGGCTCTTGACAGAGCGCCACAGAGCCTTGACAATAAACCTAAGGGTGGAGCAGCTTTCACTGGCCCCTTCAATCATGCCCTTTAATATGTCTCTAATGCAGCCTCTATAAAGGAGTGGGAAGAGATACACCAGTGCTGATGCTCACTTATCATCCCACATTGCTCTCGCTCTGTCTTTCTGTCTCTCTACTGGCCTGCCTGGCACGGGGCCCGTGGTGTGATTTCTCCCGGCTTTGGCCCATTGTTTCGCCTTGGCCGATTCTATGAGAAGCCCTCGAGGGAGCCAAGCGGCGCCAGCTACAAGTGGCTCCTGATCCGAGAGGCTCAGCCGAACTCGACTCGGTCCGGCTCAGCTCGAAAAGGTCCGGGATGTCTCTGTCGTACTTGACGGCGCGCTGGGTGGGGGGAGGTTTTAAGAACCCTGCTCGTCTGAGGGATCCTCGTGAGGCAGCTGTGCACATTGCGGGTGACACGGCGTGGGCTGCGGGTTGAGGTGGATGGATGTAGCTTCAGGAGTGCGTCTGACTGATGTGAACTCAGCTTGGGGGAAATGTTTGTGTGATGTGACATGGCGGCGTGCAGCTCAGCATGTGGGGGCTGCGAGGGCTGGCTGAGGGCCAGACACAGACGAACCCTGCTAGACAAGCGGAACATGCTCCCAGCAACATCTTCAGTCTGGTCCCAGCTGTGTGTGTCATACTTAATCCTGGAACCAAAGGGACGCATTACTCCGTGCATAAAAAAATCATGATAATTCAGCCATTAAAATGCTGCAAGTCCCTATTTGTGTCATTCCCCCGGTCGCTTTGTTTATGTTTATCCAAAAACCCGCATGTCTGCTTATTAGGAGCAAGTTTTGCATACACAAGTGGCTTTCACTCTGTGGGCCGCTTCATTTGTTCCATCCATTTCTTTAACTAACAGCGACGCCGAGAGACTCCGAGCGTCTCACTTTCCGTCACCGGCCCCCCACCTTTCTGTCTTTGTCCTGACTTCATGCCTGGTCGATGGTATCTCTCAGCTGGCCGGGATCATAATGCACAACACTGGAGTCAGTCTTTGACAGAGCGTCAACAGGAATGGATATCCATACTTCCTCGATCCCCCCCGCGTTCACATGCTTTCCCTCAATTGCTATCTCTTCATCGGTGAATCTGCAGGAGCTGCTATCCTCTCCTTCTCGAGACGACCAGCGTGGTATCTGTTTCAGCCTCTCTTTCACTCCTATGTCCTCTCTCTGTCTCCTTCATCCTCTCTTTCTCTTATCTCTCCATCAGGGTATCATCCTTTCAGCTGCCCGCCTATAAGCACAGATATCCCCTCTGTTCCGCCTTCCTCTCTGCTCTTCTTTCACTCTGTCCTTCAATAATCTCCTGAGTTCTATCACTCATTTCCATCCCTCGCCCCTCTTACAGCATTTCAGCGCGGACAAAAATAAATTCGTTTTCTGCGATAGGTCAAAGGATGCAGGGAGCTGAAAAAGAATCTGTTTTGTTTACAGCGACTGCCCTTCTTCCATTTTGTTTCTGGAATTTTAATGCAATCTGCCTATAAATGACAGAGACTGAGCGATCTGCTGTCTGCAAAGACTCGATGCAGTTTCACTTGAAGGAGTTCATCAGAGCGAGCTGTTTTCCTGAAGGGAGGTTAAAATCTGGGTAGCAATGATTACATGAAATATCCAGCTGAGCCTTGTCTGCCTGTGGTTTATCAAAAGGCTTAGCAATTGTAAAGGGATAAGGAAATAACACTGTTGCGCTGTACTCGCGGATGCTGTGCAGCAGTAATCGTGTCCAGAAAGCTGATCAATGGACCTTTTTCTTGGCAGAATCCAAACTTTAGATCAGCGACGTGAGAGTTTAGCTAAAAAATGGATGAAGTATTTTGGATGTTAAACTCTCTCGTTCGTCCCTTCTCTTCCACGCTGCAGCTCGCTTTCAGTCTCTGAATACAGATGCAGGTGTTGTCTTACGTCAGGTTGTTCGACCCTTCACGGCCACAGGAATCCCTATCTACGATATTTGAGTTAAAGGACTTGGATGTGCAGACAGCGCTCTCCATTTGTGTTTATGTGGGGCGGCCATTACCGTCAGCCCCGATCAGCCTCCTGCCTCGTGGCTCAGGTGCTACCTTTGGTGCTGAAGCGAGGGCACGCGGAAATTAATGATGATTTTGATTCACGTAAAGCCAGAAGCTATGTTTGTTCGTAACATCCACCCTGGGTGGTTAAAACACTCTCTCATGAGTGCACGATACATATTTACACTTTTTCCTCAAACAGTTATGCATACCCACAGGGAAACCTGCAACCACCTCAAGGAACGCTCAGAACTGCTTCTGCAATGAGTGGAAAAATATCTTGTATAAGCAAACTGATAAGATACTGTAAATTCAATTCCATTCACTTCCTTAAATCCCCAGTCTGACTCAACAGATGTGGACCGCAGCAATAAGCCTCCCACCGGCCGACGATTACATCCCTCAGCGTCCCTCGGCTCTCCCTTTCAGCCTCTGTTGTTGTTTTGTTGACAAGCAGCTGATCTAGCTAACAGCGGCCTACACTCTCAAGACAGAACGTGTTAAAAGAAACAAGCATCACCGACTCCAGTCATGACTGAACTTTTGTGCTTTGAAGCATTGTAAATACACACATCAAAACTACAGGCGCAGTACAAAACATGTGATGTAACCGGCCAAGAATCACCAATATTAACACTGATACATATTATTATTATTATTAATAAAAGCTGCTAATGCACTGTCCTGTAGAGAGCAGCCATGAAGAAGAAGAAGAAGAAGAAGAAGAAGAAGAAGAAGAAGAAGAAGAAATTCTTTATATTGCTATATCAAAATCCAATCAGTTTTTTTCTTCTGTAAAACGAAAATTTGATGCATGATTAAGTCAACCTGTTTAGCTTCACAGAGCTAACATTAATTGATTAGCTAGCTAGCAGCAGCGTGGTATGTTGTGGTGTTTTAGGCCATCTCACCCTCTGTGAGATCCAACTGGATTATCTAAAAATGTGTTGGCATAAAGCTAAAAACTGGATTAGTACTTTATTGCACACACACACACGGGTACGCTGAGAAACCTGAACATGTGAAGTGAAGATGTCGGAGTGGTGGCCTCCACAGCACAGCGCCCTCAGCAGTTGGGGGTTAGCTGCCTTCTTCAAGGCACCTCTTTAGTCCAGTCCACCTCAATGTCCAATCAATGGTCCATGCTGGACTCGAACCGGCCGCCCTCCGGTCCTTATGGGCTGAGCTACTGCCTCCATTTGTGATCTTGTTTTCTTGGGTGTCTTGGCTTGTCTTCTTGGATTGTTTGTCCACCGACTGCAATCACTGTTGCGCGCCGTCTGTTTCCAGGTAGTTGTATCTTTCATAAAATACATTCAGCACAAGACAATGCAGACTGTCCAGAGGCTGTTTCTTTATTCAGCAAAATAGAACTGACCTGAAAGTGCAATTTTCATTCATCACTTACTATTGGCAGCACTGATACTTCAGGCATCGATCCGAAGTCGACCACATGGTGTATCATTAAAGCAACACTTAGCACTTTCTGAGTTGTTGAGATTTGTAGCCTGCCCACTCCTTCAGCCCTAGAGACCGACTTCCATCAAGCAAGACGGCCCGAGAAGATGTGTTTTCTTCTCCAACAGGTTAAAAAACAACCCCTCGGGTGGACGGACAAGTGCTGTGATACTTGAGGCGGATCTCGAGAAGTTTTCATCTGTTGTTTTAGCTTTGTTCACTCCAGTTTTTCCATTTCAGTATTTTGTCTTGACTGAGGGCAATTGCAGAGGACGGCAAGACAAAGACGGCAACGGGAAGGCTCGACCTCTCACCTGTTAGCTTACCTCGCCATTTTCTGTGCTGTGTCGATATCATGGAACAAGATCTTTCTTTTGCTATCCCACCAGCCGCCTGAAGACCACCACAAGCAGCACTCTGCCATGTTGGTGTTTGTCTGTCTTTGTGGGTATTTTAATACCGAGGTGCGAAGAGACGCATAAGCAAACAATAGTTTTATTCAAATGAGGCAGCACACAGCAAACTTTTGGCGTTTTGGTGAAAACTGGATAATAGATGTGGTGAGAAGAGACGTCTGAAAACCGGAGTTGTTTCTGCCTCACACAGATGATAATTTGGCGAGTCTGACATTGTGCACATCCTTCAGAGGACATTTGCAATAAAGCTTTAATTAAATACTTGCAAACGAGTTGATTTCAGACTAGCACTCTGCAGGAAGTTTAAAATTAATTGGTAATACGTAGCAGTGTCTGTCATCTTCAGGTGCTTTATACTGAGAATATGAAAGCCTTCTCCCTCAGTTACTGTAATTAAATCCCTACAACCCTGTGAAGGCAGCGGGGCAGATACACACGATAAATCTGCATCCTCCAGTCTGAAAAGCAGCGCGCTGGGCAGAGCCATTGCCCGCAGTGATCCACTGTGTTTGCAATGATTAAATCATGAGCAAACAACACCAGGTTCCCGCACAGACTTCCACACAAACTTCTGCACACATCAAACCGGTCGGCCGGCGTTGGGCTACTTTATGTGATGTCCCGTGGCTGCGCTGGACACAAGCAGTTCACAGCGAAAACACGGAGACAATTTAAAGTTCACTCTGTTCTCATTATCCCTCACTCTCTTTGCCGGTCTCCTCCTCTCAGTCTCTCTTATCAAAAAAACACTGGATTACCAGCAGGCAATATTCCCGTGCGTCATGGCCTCCTTTTTTTTTTTTTTTTTTTTTTTGTCTGGCAAAAAAGTGGCTTCTCATTTAAATTCTTGAAATGCATTTTTAGCTGTGACACGACGTGATGCAGCAGAATTACAAAAAGTAGGTTTTGATAATTCGGTCGCACAAAGCTTAAACTTAAACTCTCATTCATTTCGCTTGCAGAAGCCTACAGCAGAGCGTGTAGGTTAAACACAGGAGATCACAGGGAAGCATCGGCGGAAACATGACATCACTCCAGCGCTGCCCTTTCGGTATCTCCACCATTCATCTCTAAATGCCGCGGCGTCTACCTTTGGCAGCAGATTTGTTGTGCCTTATTATATTCACGTCGACAAACGCTGCATCGTTCCAACATTATTTTCCTACTTGGAGAAACTCTCTCCTCTGCTTTTAGTGAGCTATTTTCAAAATGCCACTCCGATTGCCACAGCTGTTGGAAAGGAATGAGGCCAGTAATGAGACTGGCTGAGAGGTTTAATGTCTCTCTGTCTGCTTTAGCTCCAACCTCAAAGTTTTCATTAACCGTCAAAAGCTTCTTCCTGTTACTCCACAGTGTTGGGGCCTCTCAGGAGTCTTTGCTTTTTTGGAATAAACAGGGACATTTGGGGGAAATACTCTTATTGGTTTTCTTGCCAAGAATCAGAAGAGAAGAACAACAACTCTTACATCTGTATGCAAAACACTGCAGGAAGCTTCGGCACAAAGACTGTCCAAAGGTTAAAAAAATCCGCCTACCAGCGCCTCTAAAGCTGTCTCATTAACATCCTACATCTCATTTCTTCTCCTCTGGTCCTGACAAAGACATTTTTCCATCCTTGTGCTAAGCTATGTTAGCAGGCTGCTGGCTGCAGCTTCATATTCAGAGTACAGAGATGAGAGCGGTATTGATCTCCTCATCTAACTCTGACCAGAAAGCGAATGAATGCATTTCCCAAAATGTCAAACTTTTCCTTTAACACCTGATGAAAGCGTTCTGGTTCCCCGGTGCTCATAACTCATTCATACATCTCAGAAAACTCAATATTATGTCTTGACTGAACATGTTACTCGCTGCACACCTCCCGTCTGCTGTTAGCAGTTACGTCTTAGACTGTGAACTCCTGCAAGTTGTCAAACCGCTTTCCTCAAATATAAGAAAAAACGAATAAACAGCACAATGCAGTGATGACAACAATGAAATGAGGGGAACTGTTTTGATGCGCGACGTTCAGCGACCTCTTTTATCTCACTAAACATTTCTTTATTGATAGATGCTGTATGAGGTTGACAGCACACCATTGCCCAGTTAATGGTTTGAGTAGCACAACAATGTTATTATTCATAATAACTGCATAATGACAATAAATGGGCATTCATTAGAAATGCTACAACCTCCACTACATCGTGCAGTGATACATGACAGCAAAGCCTGGTCTCAGTCTTCTGTAAGAGTGAGCTCCACTGTTTACTCTTTGTACTCTTGTAGAAAGTGTTTGATGACAGCGAAATATTCACACACAGGTGTCTCAAGATTCATTGGCAGAAAGCTGTTTTTTTTAAACTACCAACCTCCACGGCGGGTATCTTAGTTCCAGCAGGAAATACACAAACCGCAAGCCAAGAAGAGAGGATTCTTTCAACATCTGACACTGCTGTATTTGCTGCTCTCTCAAAGAAGTGGTGAGAGTTAAGTTACCTGCACAGCGGCATCCTGCTCTAAATAAATGTGGTCTGGCCCGAACCTGCCAAGTGCGCAGGGCTGTACTAAACATAACAAGGCTGAAACTTAACATGCATTGTGTGTATTTTCTAATGGTGCACTTGTTTAGTCTAGTCAAAGCTTTTTATAATGCACCACTCTTTTACGTTGGGACATTTTTTACAAAGAGCTCCCATTTTCCTCAGCATTAAATGTTGAGGAGTCACAAGACAAATAAAGCTCCCGCTTGCTCGTCGTCATGGAAAGTTGAGCAGTCAGGATTAGCACGCAGAGAAGATGAGTTGCAGGTATGAAATATTTAGCCATGACATGGTGTTAAAAATATCTTTTCACTCTGCTACACATCTCACAGATTGAGAAACACAACACAATTCATCCAGTTGGAAGAGAGCGTATACCGCCCCAGCTTTCCTCATGCTCACGGCAACGGCAGTTGGAGCTATTCACAGGCGCTGTAATGGATGTTTTCTTCTTTCTGTTTCTACATTTCTGTTCCTTGTCTGCAGCCGTGTCTCCTGGAAGGCACATGCCGGCTAAGACCGAATCTGAGAAAAACAACACAACACAAAGCTAAAATATACAGCCGCCTCTGGACAGACACGGTTTCTGTCCTCTGCTTCAAACCCCCTGGTCAAACAATGTTAGGGCATGTGTTATTGAGTCTGTCTGCATTTAATTCACAGCTTACTGCTTTAATAGCTACAGCCCCCCACTCGCTGCTGAACCCAGGGGCCATTCTACCACCTGAGTCAGACTGCTAGAGCTCGTCCTGAGATGCAGCTGTTCAGCTGCCTCCTACTGATGAAGCTGGATGAGCAGCCAGAGGAGTCTCAAGCCGAGGAGAAATGTTCATTTTCTCACCATGTAGCATGTTGACCCCCCTCCGCCTGTGTTCAAAGCCTAAGCGCAAACATGGAAATCATCAGCGACAGACACTGTTTAGAAACACGGACTAAAACCCCGGTCATGTCCACAGAAATCCTCTGTATCCCACACCAGTGAATACTAAAGCATGTCCAAGCAGCAAAGCCTCATATCTTCATGCTGAGCACCCTTCTAGAGGTTTCAAGCAGAGCACACAACATTATAATACGAGTAGATGCATTTAAGCTCGAATATTATCCTGAGAGAGGAAATTTTAAGGAAGAGGGAGGGGACGAGCGATGAAGAAAGGGACAGATGGTGAAAAAACATGTTCTAATTTACACTGGAGGCTATGTTTTACCAGCATAGAGTCTTTAGATAATATTTACATGTGGTATTAAAATGCAATCTGTATCCGGTCACATTATTCGGATAAGAAAGCGTAACGGCGCGACAAAATGGCACATTACACGCCGAATTTACAAAAGTTTACGAAGTTTCCCCAAACGCAACCACTCACAAAACTGTGTTTTTTTTAAGGGAGTCTGGGGCTGATTTCCTGCCTCCCCAAATTACTCACGTGCATGTTTCGCTCTGAAAGATCTGATTTCAACGAGGAGAATGCATTAAAATTAAATTGAAACCATAAATAAAAGAAGCTGCACAACCAATAGCAGTCACGTTAGCGGCTCTGTGAGGCTGTAATGAGCTGAATGCTAACAGCAGCATGCTAACATGTCACAATGACTCTGTTAACATGCTGAAGAAAGTGGGTCATGTTTGCATGTTCACCGTCCATGTCACCGTGTTAAAACATGCTAACGTTTGCTAATTAGCACAAAGTGAAATTTTGATCTGACGGATCACCAGAGCTGCCCCAGTTAATCCTGTGAGGTACCAAATGTCATGACAATCCATCCAGTGGTTAAGGCGTTTCACTCAAAACTACAACTGTAATAATCTGATAAAAGCATGAAAACACCCCCAAAATATTTTGTGCAAATTCATCCAGTAGATGTTTGATATTTCTCTGGATAAGTGAAATCTTTGATCTGCTGCTGATGCCTGATGAAGAGTCCAGGGATCACAAATGACAGCAGGATTCACCCTCTGGGGAATGAATGAAGCCATGAATGTTTTTACAAAATCTCAGTAATTACTGAGACACTTCGGTCTGGATCAAAGCAATCTGCTGAGCCAGATGACCAACACTCTTACTCCATATCACAAGGAAGAAAAAAAAAAACATTATTTGACTCTAGATGGACAGATGGCTTCATAAGATTTGGAAATGTGTGAATACTGAACACATATATGTACTTCAGTTACATGCAAAAAAAAAAAAAAAAAATCACACAGCATTAATATTGACCTGCTAAACCCAATGATGAAGCTGCAGTCATCATTTCTTTTCAACCTAAATGGGATTTTAGTATTCAGTTTGCCAAAAATGCAATTAGAAAACACACATCAAGCTATTATTTTTACACATTACTGAAATTTGATGAAAAAGTACCGCAGAGTTCTGAATGATCCGCTTTCTCAAAGCCATTAAATGACAGCTGCGGCTATTATTTTTCTCCATTTTACTCTCAAAAAGTAGAATTTAACCAAACAAAAGAAATAAATATGTAATGGAGACCGTCCGAAAGCAGAAGCAGTCAGCATTAAAGGGGAATTACTCCCACCCCTGCTCATTTAATGCTGGATTGAACGACGGGTTGTGAAATCTCTTATTTGGACCTGAAAATGAAGCTTCGCTGCTTGCAGAGGGAGGCTGTTGGAGCGCGCAGTCACACCAAATGTGGGCTGTGAAACACGGCCAGGTCTGGTGTTCTTAAAAATCAACTGATACTGGCATTAATGTGGGGACATTTTGTTCTCCTCTCTTTCTTTTTTTTTTTTCCTTTTGAGGCATCATCCAATAAAATAACTGTAACTGTTTCTAGATATCTAGATGTCATGCCAGAGGGCCACTGCTTCACGGACATTTTGCAGGTCATCTTCTGCACTGAGCTGCTCTGCCTGTGTCGGATTACAAGGCGACAGGACAAAATATCTTCTTACTGAATATTGAACCCCGGTGAGAAGTTTTGACAACTAACCAACAAAGCAGCCACCGCACTGTGACAGCGCCAAACAAAAGCCGCGATTGTGCTTATTAATCAACCTACTGGCTTAATGCTCCATGCTGCACTCATGTCGTTG
The DNA here is from genome assembly GCA_037975065.1 of Chaetodon trifasciatus. Taxonomy (NCBI): domain Eukaryota; kingdom Metazoa; phylum Chordata; class Actinopteri; order Chaetodontiformes; family Chaetodontidae; genus Chaetodon; species Chaetodon trifasciatus. The sequence goes on from JBBMOE010000003.1 coordinate 3,702,834, forward strand.
TTCTATTAGGTTTTGTTTAGTGGGACAGTTGCTGAATGTATAACTGCTTTATTTCTCCAAACTGAAACCAGAAACACAACGAAGAGCTGAGCTAAGGCTGGAATGGACCAAATGATTAAAATACGGTTTTCTTTAAACCTGCAATAATGACGTTTTGGTCACTTCCTCTTATCTTTCCTTTGTTACTTTATTATTAGTTGCATTTAAGTTAAGCACTTTGTGTTGCATTTTATGCATGAATTATGCTCTAATATGAATAAAGTTTATTATTGTTGTTATTATTATTATTATATTGTCCAGTTTTTGACAAAAACATGTGTAAATAAGCAGCTTAACAAACTGACGCACATCCGGCAGATGTGGCGCAGGGTTAGCATTCATTTGATGTTGCGCTCCTGCCACCTGGTGAATGTCTCTCCTCACAGCTCCGTTTTTGGTCTCCACCACCTCCTCCACTATGTTTAATGCTCCTCTATGTTCACCTGCTGTTTGCTAGCTGTGTCCGCCTGCTGTTCAGCGCTGGGAAGGGAGCAGATGACGCCACGAGACCGGTGAAAAGATTGCTACGTCAAAGAAATCTCGCAACTACAGGCTAACTTTTTCCAAAAAATAAAACCGTATCATTGGGGATCAAGTCGTGAGTTTATGCAGGCGGTTTCTACCAGCTTCTCCACAAACAGTGTGACTCGTTTCTGCCTTCATTAAATTGAAACTTTGCAGGAGTCTCCTGTCTATCTGAGGCTGTCACATCAGCTTTGAGCGCTGGCGCTGTAGAAGCAGTCTGAGGTGTTGATAGACAGGAAGCAGCCCTCAGAATAGCATACAGAAAACTTGCTGAGAACTTCTACAGCTCAACTAAATGTTGAGGTACATTCATGTACAAGCAACAGCTAACTCGGCTAATGCCTCCTTTTTAGTGGATTTTGTGGCACCTTTTAGGTCAAGGTTACATTAAAGGCTAATAAAACACCCTCATTCCACATGCACTGACATCCTGGGACAGTCCAGGCCTGGACAGATCTTCCAGCTTTATGAGATACAAGCACAGGTGGATTTTTAAGATCCTCTCTTTTCCAGCTTTTATTCTCTCTCTCGGTCCTTTCCCCTCTGCATTGCTTCCCTTCCTCATGTCTGTCCCAGTGGAACCAGATACGATCGGTGATAAGGAGCCAGATGGGAGCAGAGCTATGAATCCAGACTAGAGGCAGTAAAAATTTAGAGGTCCATTGTTAACTCTGGGGGGAGATATTGATTGGTGCTGTGTGTTAAGTGAAGCATCAACACTGTAGAACTAATAGCAGCCAAGGAGGCAGGCTCGTAAACATTTTGCCTTCATCCTCACCTCTTCAAGCGAGTTATACTCTAATTAGATGATGGTTGTTTGATGCCAAGTGCAAACGAGGGCAAAATTATAAGTGCAGCTGATATTGTTGTTTTTTCAGGTCATATGGACACTAGATAGATAGATAGATAACATTTCCCCCCGTGTACTTGAAAATAAGTCCACTTATTTACAAAACAAGAACATGTTAGGGGAAAAAAGAAAGAATAATTCAGTTTCTTCTTTGCTATATGAACAAAATTGAATTCATGAGACATGCAATGTCCATGGTGAGATGATGCAATCATACAAAGCTTTCCAAAAAAAAAAAAAAAGAAAAAAGAAAGAAATGTTTCTTTGTGGTTTGTATGACTTCATTTTTCTCCAAGTTAAAACAACAACAACTGCATTTCAGCACGTTGCATCAGTGAAAGACACCATTCGGAGTACAAAGTCAAATCCTAAAATTGGACAAGTAGGTGCCTTTCATGGTCTAACAGTTGTCATTTCAGCTTAAATCAAATGTGACACGCAGCATGCGCTGGAGAAGTCAGGCAAATATATTTGCAGGGTTGGAGATAGCTGCAGGCATTGTCATAAAGCCCCATTTGCAAAGTTCATTCTTAAGACTTCAGTCCTCGCTATCAGAGATATGAACGCTATCCTCATAAGTTAAAGTGACAGGAGGAAGGCTTGATGGGAGTGTAATGCTGCAGACTGTCAGTCTCTATGTGTGCTGCATGTTTGTCCTTTTTTGTATTCTGCAGAAGTATCTGATCAGTGCTTGTGGTACCTGTCGCGAGGTCGGTGTGCTCCTGGGACATGTGCTGGCTCTGGTGGACCCATTCGCCGTTGCACTTGAAGAAGATTTGAAGAGCGGGCCTGGCTTGACACCGCAGCTTGATGGGGTTACTCTTGACGATGTAAGCGTCGACAGGCTCCTCCAGGAAGCGTGGCAGCGTCCCGGACTGGCCATGCTGCAGGGCTTCACCTCGGGGACCTGACGGATAAATCGAGAGTCCGATGAGAGTCAATAAAATGGACAGAAAAGTTAATTATCAATCAACCGGAGATCATTATCTCAGATTTTTTTCCCTGCAGTTAAATCTCCCACACACTTGCTGAAAAAACTAGCTCCCTCTCCGTCTTCCCGCGGCTCCTGCGATCCCTCACTCCCCCCCCTCCCACCTGAAACCAGACCCAACTAGTAGCCATTACTCCTCACAGCGATGTCTCCCTCAAACAAATCGCTTTGGAGCGCGACGTGAAAAATAACACAACAACAGAACATCACCGCATCCCCACAGTCCATTCTCTGCCACAGCATTACAGTATAATGATTTACAGGAAGTCTGCTGGAGAGAAAATCCCCCCGAGTGCCGCAGTGTTTACTATTTGAAGTACACGGGGACGCACAGACAATGCTACGGGGTGTTTTGCAGGAAGCTCGGCTGCACTTTGTTTTGCAAACGTGCAAAATATTTCTGATGGAAAAGTACCGTCCCTGCTCAGCTTTTAATAATGAATGTCATTAGTGTTGCTGTGTGCAAACTTCTCTTTACTTTTTGAAGGATGGGGTGTTGAACTCCTCTGGGGAGCGCGAGGCTCGTCTCAACGCCACCGTTGGCTCAATATGCGTCGTGTTGTTTGTCTCCGCGTGGGTAACAAATAGCAGCAGTAAAAAAAAAAACTGCTTTGTTGGATGGGGAGAAATTTTGAGGGAGTTTCCAGGAGAACTGGCTGAGCTGCGGGACGGGGCCTGAAAGCGCAGAATAATTACACTATACATTATAAGGGTGCATTGAGAGGTGTGACACTGCAAACAGAAACAAAAAGGAGCAGAAGTGACGGGAATAAACACGTCACTGAGGTCAAACAGCCATCCGACAGCGACGAGGCCGACCTACAGCAGACTCCTTTGATCCCTCACGTCAGCGTTCACTCAGGACAGTTCATTCAGATGAAGACTCCACCGACAGCACACGAACCGCCGACATTCCCTCCTTCCCCTGCCCGTCTGAGGTGTGTTCCAGTCGGTGCACGTATTGCTACTTCCGAGGCCCCGCAAGTGTAATTACACTCTGACTAATCCCCTAGTTTGCTGGAACCTCTTTCATGCAAGTGTGAAGGGTTTAGTGAGGCAAACCGTCGCGCACCCGCCCCTCCCGATCCCAACTCCCCACTGCACACTGCGTGTTTCTCCACAGTGATGGGCATACCTCTGAAAACCCCATCAGGATTAGAGAACCCACTCTCTCTTTCTCTCTCCCTGCTCTCTAGCTAATCTAATCCTCCTACCTTTCCTGCCGGATGTCTCCTGATTGAGGGGAATAGATAAAAGACTCTGTGTGATTCCCTGGCTGTGAAAATCACAGCACTTGCTCAGTGTTCCTCTCCCCTCTCTGCGCGACACGTTCACGTTTTCTCCCTCATTCCTGGAACTGAGGCTGAACAAAGAGACATGTATTTAATTTCAAAATGACTAGCCGCAGGCAAGCTTTTCTTGTACAGAGTGCTCCAATTTGTTTTGCGCACGGAGCATTGACACGGCGTGTTTGTGTTTGGATAGATGCAAAACACAAACGTGAGCACGCATCCGGGCTATGATAGATGGGAACATGAATGCACAAACACACAGCTGTCACACAAAGCCACAGCCTTCCATGTAATGACTCATTTGTTAATAGATCAGGTATTATGCCAACGCTTGCCAGCATGACAGTTTAATGCCACTGCAACTAATACCTCAAATATCATCACCAGCGCTAAGGTTTAGTAAAGCATTACAGGCTTCATTTCAAAGTTGGTTGTCAGTTCACTTTTCGTATTTTCATTTTTTATTTAGCAGGTGGGGTAGTATTGCAGCAGACAGATTAGGCGAGACACAAGAAAAGACACTCTGGTGTGATTTAACCTCAGGCTGGTGGTGGGACATGTGACTCTAGGGGGAAACACAAGCACTTAACTGTCTCTGGGAGCAGCATAACGTTGTCTTTGCTCTTGAAATGGCTGAATATAGATCACAAAGTGCAGCACCGAGCGAGGACGATTGGATGGCCCTCTGGCAATGCACCTTGCACAAAGTACACGCACGGAAATGAGAAAGCTGGCGCTCGGGCTATCACGTGAGGGGCGGCTCAAACCGAGCGGCTGCAGGATGGTGTTGATGGTGCTGTGGGGTTTCTGTTTGCAGCATTTTCCACTCATTTACAACCTGTGGCTGACGCAGGGCTATTATTGGTTCATCTGCATGTTCCCAGGAAAGACCAATATCTCTCCTCAATATGCTTCGCCGCTGTCACTCAGGAGACCGCTCTGCCCTGTGCTTCACAGTTTTCACAGTGATCTACAACCAATGCTTCAGCCCGGCAATAACATAGTGTATAAGGGGCGCAGATACATCTCGCCCAGTCTGAGAGGAAAACAAGATATCACTGCCAAAGGGCTGAGTGATGGCTCTATCAGACACCCTCTTTCTCCCTCCATCTTTCTCTCTCTCCGCCTGCCTCTCAGCCTCAGCACACAAACAAAGTTCTGTCCTGGAAATGCAGACGCAGGCTGCTAATACTGCATCGGCTGCAAGTTATGCAACCTGCGAGGGAACTCACAAACGTTTTCATTTCCTCAAGTGCAGCAAACACTCCATCTCTTCACATGCAAAATTAAAAGCAACGAGTAAGTGTGGTCTCTTATGTCAGTTCAATGTATTCATAGCTTTTAGTGAGAATCTAAAAGAAATGAGGGGGAAAGAGCCCCTAGCTGACTGGGCTAATTCGGTAAAGCCTTTGGGCGGTAGCCCAGGCTGTTTCACACAGAGAAGGATGACTGCTGCTCCAGCAGTGATTTGAGAGACAGCAGCCGGACTGATGTTTGCCAAATTCTCCTCCACTTTCAGCACACTGCAACCTCATATCCTGGCAGACAAACTGCTGTCCTGTTTCCATCTCACACAGATGATACTGTGGATAACTGACTTCTTGGCACAAAGTTTTCAGATGATCGGGGTCAACTGTAGGGCAGGTAAAGGTAACTCACAAACACTGGGGGACATGTCCTCTCAATGCTGCTTTTTGTTTAGTATGAAAGCAGCCAGAGGGGTGCGCATGCGAACCCCCCATGTCGTCAAATTTGCAAATGACATGGACCGTCTTCCCCTACCTTCCTGCTAAGACTCAAAATCATAGCCAAGTGCTCACCGGGTTCATCCAGCCATGCAACAGCCCATGTCTGGAAGAAGCGCAGGTTGATCTAACAGAACAAGCTGCACAGAGCGTCACATAGATCCACAGTCGGTGAAGTGCAACAGTTTCTTGCGTGCCGGCTTTGATAACTTGAATAGAACAGTGACGCTTTTGTCGAGAATGAACATTTAACAGTTCAACCACTCTTGTGAAATTGAAAAAAGCAGCAAAACAGTTGAAATATTTGTACATGCGTGGTTCTGGTTCCTTTGAAATGTAACACTCTGAAGTTTCATCTCCAGCAGTCAGAGAAACTATAAGTGCTGCTGACATTGAGTAATAGATGTTTGAACACAGAGAAGTTGGAGGCTTTTGTCTCTTTCTGAATGTGTTTTTGCAAATAGATGCCTGCAAACGACTCGATCCAGGCCTTATTAGCTGAAAACACAGCATGAAGGTCTACCCTCTTTTCCACAAAATCATTCTCATTTTTTTTAAATGTTAACACTCATGATGTTAATGACATAAAGGGGCAGTTAGCCAGATCTTAACATGAACGAAGACAACCAGGCCCCTCCGTGCAACGCAGACTCTCATTGGCTATTGCTGGCTGTGGACGACTCTAACTGGTCAAGTGAGGTGTCTGCCTGCAGCAGCCATCTTGAGACAAACATGTCGCCTACGCGTACATGTGGATAATGGTGATTAAAGATTAATTTGGGAGGTTTTGGATAACTGTGCTACTGGATTTATGGAAGAATCAGCTGGTGGATTACTGTGAGGCTCCAGTCGTGCTTTCCAAGGATGACCACAAACCTTTAATGCAGTGTTTGTGTAAACAGAGTTTCGGAGTGCTTTCAGATTATCAGGGACACTGTTACAACCTCCTCTAACCTGCCGGTTCCTCTCGCTGAATATCAAAAACAAGAAGCACCTTCCGAGCGTTGTAACACCTGTTCACCCAGCAGCAGGCCGCCACCACCAGCAAAGCTCGACCACAGCCAAAAAAAAAAAAACAAACCTGGACAACACATCCTGCACAGAGACTATGAATTTCGCTTCCTGGGATACAAAACTGTTTGCAGGGGGATCCTCATTGTTAAAGAGGCTGAACCTCATCCTCCTGCCTCTGCTGCACTTTACAGGGAGTGACTGTTTGTCTTTAACACGCAAACCCCTTGTATACACGGGATACTGAACACAAGTTCAATTTTTGCCAATTAGTCTTGTGTTAATAGGGGTAATTGTGGTGTGAGTGAGACCTGATTCACAACTGCAGCTTCGTTTCACTCCCCTGACAAGGCTGTCATCATTAGAAATGGGTTACAGCTGAATTTAACCACATTTGGACACTTTGAAAAGTGTCTTTCTGATCATGTTAGGGACAGATTGCTTGTATCTATAGCAGGCAGGGTACCTGTGATCACTATAGGAAGCCATGTTCCAGCCTGCAGAGTCCGGCTTGCTCTGAACCCTGTTTGTGGGCAGATTTGGGTAAACAGGTCTGATCATTTGTGTTGATACATTCCCACTAAACATGTTTGCTGCAGTTTGAAAGAGTTATAATGGATATAAATGACCCCGCGCTTGCAGTTTCAGAAACCGCAACACTGCTACCCTCCGCACAGGTTTACTTATTTGTGTCCCTTGTACGGCTGCCATTTCAGCTGCTTTTCATGAGCGATGCTCACTGAACCGTATTGAATTCGAATACCCACTGTCACAATGGCACATGTGTGATCTCTGATTTCAAACCTCCAACAGGTGTGAGGCAGCGAAAACTAATCTCCCGCTAATACTGTATGTGAATCACCAGCATGAACACAGAACAAAAAGGAGAGGGGTGTGTGTGTGTGTGTGTGTGCGTGTGTTTAAAGAAAGAAACGCTGGGAGTGGGAGAATCTATGGCTTTAATAAAATGCAACATTGCCTTAATGTGTTATCCAATAATCACTAAAACATGTAAGAGAACATCTCATTTTTAGAATTATTCTCACATGTGAGGAGCTGGCCGTCTTTTAATATTATAGAAACTCTGCAGCTTTAATATAATAACAGATACTGTGCACCACCAGCTTTATCTAACTTATTAAAAACCTTGAAGAAACTGGGCAGAAGCGCAGGAAAGTTGTCCAACTGCTTTAACTCGCTCGACAGCGTTGCGTATTAACAAACAGGAAGCAGCTGCTTAGCCACGAATTAACAAACAAATCTACTAATTAATTCTTAGTTTGTTAATTAAGAGTCAGCGGCATAATTATTTGTTAATTACTTCGCCATGTTGACATTTCAGTAACAGGTTTGAGGAATCGGGAGCATGGGTAGTTGGTGAACGGGGGGATTTTATTTGCTGTTATGTGTCGCTGCCTTTGTGTGAACACTGACTTTCAGGCTAATGCGTCTGTGTAAATACATGAATAAATACAGCTTGGCAGTGGTCAAGGCTGCATTAATTACATATATGCCCAGCGCGAGGTGCCTTCATAGGCTGTGCTGACGCGGTTCTGTGCAGCAGATGGATGGTCTAGATTGAGGATCAGAGGTGAAGCTAACAGAGGAGATGGGGGTGGAGGGAGACTGGTGAAGCAGATGATAGGTGGGTGTTGAAGATAGTGAGAAGCGCTGGGGGAGCATCTGTTCAGATCAACCGAGTGCATGGCAGGAAGACAAAAAAAAAAATGTTCGGCATTCTCAGGAAACGCTCATAAACCTGAGTCCAAAAAAGAGAGGCGCGTCTTTTTAGGTTCTCAGCCAATTTCGCCCCGCTGAAAGATCACAACCTCTGCGACGCACAGCCCCCGCACGCACACTTCCTGTCTGTCTGCGGAGATTTCTGAATGACAGGTTCTCCGCAGGGGAAAGACAGACGGCAAAGATGGGATTTCTTGATCTCCCAGCAGAACAGCAAATGGGGGCGAAAAGGCAGCAACACGTGAAAGCCTGATTGTGTTTGGTGTTTTGCAGACACCTCCTGCTATTCAGGCACATCAAAACACAACCGACTGCGAGAGGTGTCCTCATGACAAGCTGACAGGTAATGAACTGCTTAGCAACCATGCGATATGCACACCAGCTGGGTGCACACGGCTGCTTCTCAAAACCCGCTGTCTCGCTGAAGTGCAGCTTCAGAATCTTGCCAAACTATGGGATTAAACTTAAGGTTATAACCAGGCAATAGCCAGATTTTATTTGACGATTTAAAGCCGCGTCCATGTTTCCTTCCTGGTTCCTCGCCTCCCTGGCCCGAGGCGAGTCTCACAGTCACTTCAGTCAGGTTGCAGAAGTGCCCGGAGCTCTGAAACTACCCTGTAACTTGTAATTTCTCTGCAGCGGGAGTCACACAAGCAATACATTTCAGCTTTGCCTCTCAGACTCTTAAAAACAGCGCGGCCTCGACAGAAAGAGACGCCAGAGCGCTTTGTTCAAATATTGATGCAAAGCTCTCATCCGCCGTCTCGGGACGCAACAGACGTGTGCATACGAACACACGTACGAACACGTGCACAGCTTCCGTCGCTTAGGAGGACGTCACATTGACGTCCATCCATGCCCTGAGGACTTGCCCTATCCATAACCACTACTTACCTAACCCTTACCCTCACCTTCACCCAAGACTCCACCTTAATGATTTAAGCTATGGGGCTTGTGGTCTGTCCTCATAAGGAAGACAAGTCCTCACAGTGTGTTAAAAGATTTATGTCCCCGCGATGTGAGTAATACACATTCTCTCTCTCTCTCTCTCTCACTCACTCACACACACATTTCCATTGCTTAGGAGGACATTACATTGACTTTCATTCATTTCCTGGAGTCTTACCTGAACCTTAACCTTAAACTAACCGTTAGCCGCGTGTTAAAGTTTAATGATTTATGTTATGGGGACTTGTTTTTTGTCCCCAAAGGGACGACGAGTCTCCACCATGTGACTAAGGTAACGTACTTGCGTCCCCACAATGTAAATAATACACGTTCTCACACACGCAAATGCACACACACATTCAGATAATGTCACAACTGAAGACCGTCTTCATTACGGACAAACCAGATGTCCTTTCAAAACAAGAGCAGACAAATGTTTACTCTTCGCTCTGATCGACTATTTCACACTCGGATGGTCACGATTTGTTTTTTTTTTTTCATCCCGTGTTGATTCAATGACTTTCTGTTCAGCAGGATAGATGTCTAAAAAAAAAAAAAAAAAAATCTCGTTTCTCTTCCTCAGCAAAGCGCTGCTGCACACTCAAAGTAACACTCACACGCGGGAGAGTCTCAGCGCGTCCAAACTCTTATCTGTTGGACAGCAGCCTCGCCGCAGCAGCGGGGGGTGAGGAGCCGTGTTTAAAGACACCTGGATGATGGAAATAAAGGAGGGGTAAGCACAACTCATTCACTTCGCCATCAAGATTTAGCCCTCATATCTGCGAGGAGGGGTGCAGTCGCTGCTTGTGCACCGCGGCGGGCTTCTGCTGCTTCAGTGCTGGTGAAATGGAGATAACACAGATCGTCAAAGCGTGAAGCATGAACAATAGAAATGGATGGAAATGGAGTCAACCTCTGATGTTTTGTTTGCCTTCTCAAATCATTTTTGGTCACAGTGTATTCTTGCTTTATTAACAGTGATGCTACAACATTTTGTGCTTCATACTGGCAAATCTGACAATTTTGAGAGAAAAGAGGAGATTTGACTGGATCAGAATGTAAATAGGCTCTTTTTTTGCCCCGGGTCTCGTCTCTCAGGCAACATGCTGCACTGTCTTCCATACAGGGAACGCTGAGAGGAAGACACCAGCGCTGTATTCTGTATTATTCAGAGTTCATATTGTCCAATAAAGCGCGGAGCTCTTTGTGGTAATGATGCAAATATCTATCATTTTCAGGCATTTTCACCTTTATTGACTGGCTGTCAGTGTAGAGGCAGACATAAAACAAAGGGAGAGAGGTTTTGAGTTGGGTTAACGCTTTAATAAAATGGAAAGCATCATTTCCTAGATTGATAAAAACATATTTTTTACATTTAAATGCATGCAAATGCAGGAAATATGGCACTCCCAGCTAATACTGCTGTGATATTTCTGCAGCACAGGGGTGTATTTTTTGTCAAAACAAAACTCTTTTTTTTTTTTTTTTTTTTTAAATTTAAGAGTGTGCGTGCTCCTGAACATGCACAAAACAAGTGCATATGTGTGTGTATGTGTGTGCACTTTGTCTGAATGTGTGTCACTTACAAACACCCAGGTGGTATATGCGTCTTCATCGGTGTTGTGACAGCTTGCCAGCCTGGTTTTGGCAGGCGGGAGATAGTGCTTCCCTCAGCTCTCCCGATAATCAAAGAGTAAACATGTCGAAGCAAAAGTGGGTTACCTGTGTGTCAAACTGACAAAAAAGTCTCCCGTCTCTGTCCCATCAACCACTTCTCCATAAGATTTTGCTCGTACGCAAATTAATATTAGGGAGGGAGACGAACTCGTGTGAATAAACGGCACACAGATTTGTACTTTCATATTCAAATGATGTGATGTGACGAGTGTAAAATATGACAAATAGGCTTTAGATTCAGTTGTATGTATCAGGACTGAGAGCAGGGACAATCATAGAAAATCCACTTGAACTCATGACTTACAGTGCCAATCTAAACAGTGTCATTGATTGCCAAAGGTGATCTTGTTTTCTCACAGGTTTGCTTCAATATTTAGCCTTAAATATTGTCTGCTTACACTATAATTGCCAAACAATAAAACAGGCATCACCTGTTTGTGACACTTTCCCTACTGTGATATTTGCAGATGTTTATTTTCCAGACCCTGAGCAGAATATTAAAAAAATCAAACCCCATTTTCGATGGTATTTATGTGCAGCAATAGCCATCCAGAGTATTTATATTCTGTAATTACGTCTTTATAGTGGTTATCATTGTTAGCGGGGGGAGTCCGTCTTTCCTACCCAGCATTCCAGTTCACAGGAAATGATGCGTGTGTCTGCACTCATTACTACATTACTGTTTTAATGTCTCATTAATATTAGCTTTTCCAGCTGTTTCTGAGCTGAACAATAAACATTTCCTACCAACTGCCGGAACATGAGGTTAGTGCCGACTGCGACTATTAATCTAAAATCTACGTGCAAAACACATTTTCTGCATTTTTGACTGTATGATATGATGGAAAGACGCCAATTATTGAATCATTTTCCCGTAAAACAACATGAGTTTGTTTGGCTGCTCCAAGAATTCTGATACCTGCAGTACTAAAACTCAAGAGTCTCAAATCAACCAGGACTAAAATCCCAAGATCCCAAAAGTCAGACTGGGTGTCCTGGTCTGGCTATGGTCGCTGGGAGGCAGCTGAGCATCCTTGCCTGCTCACTGGCTTCAGTACTGGTTCCCAGTCCAGCTCTGCTCCCTGACAGCATTCTCTGCGAGGTCCCCCTGAACACTTCATCCTCCCGGCAGCATAAAGCTCCAGTACGAGCGGGGTCAACACCAACTCCCAGCAACAGGACTGCTAGCTGCTAACTAGCTAATGGTAACTAGATACTCTGGTGAAACACTGCCCTCCATGTGTTTGGAGTGTGAATTCGACTGGTGCACCTTTAACCATCTGCACCTCTGCAGAAGAATGGGGGTAATGTAATATCTGGGAGCCTTCACTGGATAATTTGATGTTTTTTTCTTAGTTTGTCCTGATCGCACGGACAACAAAGCCACTTTTGAGTAATGCCAGATGCATACACGGAGTGCCTTCATGAATATGTTATACACAGCACCGTTATTACCTCATCTATCAGCGTTCATTCTCTGGTTTTATTTGTCGTTTAGAAAGCAAGCCCCTGCTGACTGACAGTGATAGCAGACAAAGGAAGATAATTGCTTACTTACTCTTTCCATATAGCCTTTGATCCATTTTGTCTTTTCTGACAGAGAAGAGATGGCGACATAATTAAAGGCATTGTGTGGCATCTACAATCTCGGCAGCAATCTCGCTGGCAACCTGACAGCTCACTCTAATGTGAGTGTACTTTGTAAGGGGGCTCAATAAATAAGTAAAACCCCAGAAAACAATCCTCTCACACTCCCTTTCTCACATTTTTCCATCCACTTCTTCCAGAGAGCTTTAACACAGACCACAAATAAGACTGGGACTCTATTATTGAATGAATTTATGAATAAATTACTGCCGTGCGGCCACATATGAAAAAGGTTTGGAGCGCCAAACCTTATTTTAAGCACTTCTGTTTTGTCATCCTATCACATGTTTCGCAGGGTAAAAATAAAATTCAATAAAAAAGTTAATATCCTGCACACGACTGGGCGCACAGCTTATGTATTAATGTCATTAATCATCTGTCATTATGTACAAGGTTGATGATGGAGGGTGATTACTTCAAGCTTTTATTTCCCTTTTAACTGGTTTCATGTCGCTTGGTTCAAAATGTTTTCACAGAGAAGTAAAAAGTGGGTACAGCGGCACAACAGAGCAGCTCATTTTCTGCTCGACTTTCGCCTTTTTGCTTTATTGACAGCGCAAATGGCTGTTGACACAGAGTGGTGGTATTGGTAAAAGCTGGCGGTAAATAACAAAGAAAGTGCACGACTTGGCTTTGTACCAACAATGCAAGCTACTGTCATATGTTATCTTAGATCAATGTGTCAAGTTCACGACTGAGACTCAGCAGCCTTCGGACAAAACAATTCACATTCACTTCACTGCATCAGCACCCAGCCGCCATTACAGCCTCCTGCCTATTATTTGCGTCGCGCTATCCATCCAGGATGTAAAGAAGAGGCTTTGGAGGGCACACTTTGATCACACTTGATGGTTTGAATTCATAGCCTTCTTCTTCAGCTGGCATTTTCCAGAGCACTACATTTACATTTATTATATTAAAGGGACACGCCGCTAAGTGCCACTTAGTCTGTGCATAATTTCTTCTGTGGCTCTGGAGGGTTTCCCAAAGTCTGAACAAGGCTAATACGGCCACGACAAGCTCTGCCGTGCTTTGGGATGTAACTTTAAATGGGAAAAACTCCCAGTACTGTCATTTGAAAATAATAAGTTACTTCAGAATACGACTGTCTGTGCAGAGCAATGCGTCGCTGATTACACTACTTTTATGTAATAACACCATTGCTACCGTGGCCTCAGCATTACCCGCTCTCTCTGGCCATGTTAGCTTACTTCCTGATTGTTTTTGACGAGGATTTTTGCAGACAAGCTTCATCACGACACGTTTTTCTACTTGCAGGTCTCACGCAACACATATACTCCAACACACGTGAATCAATGCAGCTGTCTGCAGCGGCTTCATGCAGGCTCGGGTTTCAGCTGTGACTCAAGGGCGTAACCGAGACCTCAAGCGTTTATTTATGCCTCAAGACTGTTTTTTTTTTTTGGCAATTTGTGTGTAAATGTGAGGTTGATGCTCAATAAAAAGGCCCAGAATAAATATATTTATCTACATTTTGCAACCTAGACAGAGAAGAGTGTGCTGCTCTGTAGGCAGAGACAGCCACACACACACACACACACACACACACACACACACACACACACACACACACACACACACACNCACACACACACACACACACACACACACACACACACACACACACACACTTCCCATCATGCTGTGTAAGACTGAGTAGTTCGTTAATTTTGATATTAATAGTCCAAAAACACAAATGTTACTTTGTAACATTAGTGTTTGTAATGTGTCTGTTCAGAACATAATGGTTTATTATTTATTTGTTATTTATTGACATTGGTGATTGTTTTTGTCACTGTTCTTGTTGCCTGCGTTGAATACTGTTAAAGGGTTGACTTGCAGCGCTGCATGCGATTATTGTAATAACAGAACTGAAACCTTGTTAGTGACATGTTATATTACTTCGTTATCAGCTACTTTTGTTGTATCCCTCAAATTTCTTACTCATGCTAATGCTAGCATGCTAACATGCTCTTAATGATAATGCTAACATGCTGGTTAGCAGGCATAACGTGTAGCATGCTAAGCATCCTGGTTTAATGCGCTATGATGCTAAATCGTGCAGCTGAGGCTGATGGGAATGTCATTCGTTCTACAGGTATTTAGTTAGAAACCAAAGAACTGGAAAAACAAAAATTTTGATTATGACAAGATGAAACATTAAGGGATTGAAAAAATTATGACAATTTATCCCGAGAGGCTGAATTACCCAGTTGAGGAGGAATTTCACTTAGAAGCACAGATGTCAACCTCACGGTGGTGCTAGATGAAATGTCAGGGAATCATCAGAGTCCACAGGATCAATCCCCCGGGGACCATGAATACGATTACCAAATATTATGGCACTCCATTTGTTGAGATGTTGAGAATTTTCATTAAAAATTACAAATGTCAACCTGATGATGGTACTGGAGAAAAGTCTTGTGGTCCCCTCCTCTGGAGTGTGCCGGCCCATCCAGCCATGGTTGAGATACTTCAGGCCGGATCAAAGCTGTGGAACAACAGACTGACGTTCCCATCCCTGGAGCCTCGCTGCTACCTTGGCCGAAAAATAACCGAAGTGATATCATCAGCGTGATCTCAGCTCAGGCATGGAGACTTCAAAGCTCGAGTTACAAGCTGGGGGTTTTAAGTCTGAAAGACAAGCGTTTACCAGCCGGGGAAGGTCTAATGAAAGACACTACTGAGTGGGACGATAAGAATTGTGCGATGAAGCCTGACCTAATGACAGCTACCGGCTTTGATTTTTTAAATCTATGGCAAGTCCCAAAACGTAACGCAATAATAAATCCCTTCATTTGTACAGTGCAGTTATTCGCGCCTGCTCAGCCTGTGCGGTCTGTCCGTGGAAGATTCTGCAACCGATGAGTTTCCAGCCATCAAACTAGAAGTGGAAACATCACTAAAAATGAATTGCGCAGCATCAGAATATACAGTATCATTCCTCAACCTGCGACTCTGATCGCAGCACATTATATTCCACAGTCTGACTTGCAGCTTTACAGCAGAGATTAAGAGCTATCAGAGGTTTCGAGTTCAGCTTTAAGGCTTCGTGAAAGCCTTGAACATTCTCGACGGCTTATCTATAATTTGAAAACACTCTTTCTACTATATAGGAAGGTGTTAACTTCTGCCAGTATCAGTCTGACTCATTCAGCTGTATCAGCTTCACTTTCCCTTTTTCCCTCTGGAGAATTAAGACGATGCAGCAGAAAAGATGGCCCGCACAATCCTGCACTTCCCAGTAATGAGCCACTCGTGATAATTATTCTTGAACAAATGGTGAAATTGAAAAACGAAAGACAAAAGAATGTGCAGTGACACTACAGGGTGGCTGCAGAGCTGCAGAAAATGGAGGTTAGCCAAAAAGTGGATCAGGAAAGTAGTCAGTCGCCTCCTGACATTTAAAATTCATGACAATCAAACACCTGTACAGTGCTTTTCCATGTCCCCAAGCATCCTGGCGTATATCAAAAGGGAAAGATCTCTGCTGGCCAATGAAAAATGCAAGAAAGAGAGTAACTTTATCCTGCACCTCTTCTCTCACCAAGCACTATTCTCTCACCTCGTGTCTGATTTTCTTTAGCGAGCAGGGGCCAGCGGTTCAAAGCGCCGCATCACAGCTCAGTCTGCCCTGCATTTTATGTCCCAGTGGAGGTCTTCAAACATTACTTTTAACTGCCCCAGTAATGCAATCTGAGTGGATGGCGAATATGTGATCCAGCCAAAAAGCTCTGCAGCAAATGGCATGTGATCGAGGTAACATGAATAATAAACAAGAGAACAAAGTTGAGGTAAAGGTTATATTTAAAACACATCGTATAAAGTCTGCTGCTATCTAACAAGCTCATCCAGTGACAGAAGGATATATATGACTTCTGACAAACGTAGCGGATGCGAGTCCTCCCTTCACTCTGCAATACATATCTAATGAAGAATTTCCCTTTTTCCTCCTTAATAACTTAAGAGTCTCGGTGTACTCTGCCAAGGATTCCTGATGAATCTTTAAAGGAACAGGAAAAAAAAAACCCAGCAACACAACAAGAATTGAGATCTTTTGAGGCTGAATACCCTCATTTGTCAAGCTTAGATGGACACGGCAGAAGTATGTCAACACAAGTCACACAAATGATGCTTCACTTCAAATAAGCGAGCAAATGAGCAAGTGAGCTAAGCGAGCGGGGCGTGCTCAGCACCTTGTGGCACATCCTCTGCACACAGTGTCCCAGATTCCACCTTATGTAACCTGATTATTTGTGCACACCACGAAAAATACAAAAAAAGAGAGGCACATTCATTGCTCAGTGTCTCAGGTATTGCAGGACCTATGCAATGCAAAGGTTTGCCCTCCCAGCACAGCGATGTGTGAAACTCAAGAAAGAGAACGCTGAGTAACGCTAGCTAAAAGACCGCAGCCGCCATAAGGACGGGGTTGTGCCATCAGCTGTCCATACGGACCTTATGAGAGTAACACCTACGGCGCAGCCTCAGACAGAAGGCCATCTCTCTCCTCATTAGAAATCTTCCTGGATTTTAATTAACAGTTTAAGACCACTATAAACCTGCTGCTAGAGCCCACCATCATGGGCAATAACGCCTCAATTAGAAGACGGCGACAGACTTGAGCTTAAACCCAGAAATCCTCCACCGCTCACGCTTTCTATTACACATGCATACACAAACACCTCATTTGTGTGTCTGCTGCGTTGCCTTCGGGCAGTTATTCTGCTCAGTGGACAGCAGAGGAAGACTGGGGTAGTGCTACTGCACAACCCCCACGTGTGTGTGTGTGTGTGTGTTTGTGTGTGTGTGTGAAGCAGGATGCTGCAGGAGCAGAGATCGTGCACTCTTCCTCTGGATAAATCAATGTTTAAGCAATGTTTGAATAAAACCACATAAGCCTGCAAATCCTAGCTGATCAGAGAAAACGCCTAATTGAGAACTTTGAAACACAGCTCGTTTGTAAAAGGAGGCAGGAGCGACGCAGGTAAACAAGCCTCCGGCCGCGCACGTTGCGTCACGGTGTTTTGGTTCCACATCGTGTGATCAGGAGCGCCGTCATTTTATCTGCTAATGGGCCTGATGAGAAATGGTTTGAGGAAGCCGAGCAGATCTGTAAGCGATCGTGATTAAATGTGGCAGCGGCTATCTACAGGAAAACCAGAGCCTGTTACGTATCACAACACAGCGCTAAAGCTAATATTGTTTTGATCGTCCCAGACGATTTATCTAATGGGAACCGGGAGTGCAACGGTGGCATACACAATTACAGTGAAGTCACAGGAGGTCAAGGTGAGGCTGCCACTCAATCTTAAAAACATGAGAGAGAGGTCCGTGGTGTGTCGACCTGTGTGGTTCCTGTTTATGCAGCCTGTCAAGTGTGTATGTGTGTGTGTGTGCTTCAGTGCATAATGTGCAGACCAACAGCGGGGGTGAAAAATAACTGTGACCTGCTTTATTGAGCAGAGTGAGCCGGGCAGAATGTGTCCGCGCATTCATGTATGTGCCCGTCCATCACAAAGTACGCAAGTCAGCAGAAGTGCGCACACCTGTCTGAGCACGTTTATCCATTAATGAATGTATTCACCGAATACCCGGGATTACGGCTAATCCCGAACATTGACTGATCCCACAATGCACGGCGAGCGGGCTAAATGTCAAAAAAATGACAATTTAAATTTAAATGTGCTTCACGGACAAATTCTTTTCTAATTAACAATTATTTTGTGGCGTCTGCGCGCCTGCAGCGTCGGCCGAGCGGGGCGCAGGGAGGACATAGGAGGCAGGCGGTGACATAAGAAACCAGGATGGCCTCGGGATCAATATCAATTTCCCTCTGCTATACATAAACACCAGACCACAGCTTAATCCCCGTGCTTTATTAGAATCTATCAAACCTATTCAAACACACATTCCTCACACAGTTAACCACCCCTGTTTCATATGACAGCAATTAGAATATTCATTAGCAGAAAATCTCTTTAGCCCAATCGATGGTCTTTCAGCCAAAGGGATCTCTGCAGATATCTGAGTCAAAATCCATTGGATATAAAGGATCCAATTGCATGAGCTTTGTGACTTCTTCCACCCCAGTATAAATCAATAGACCAGCCCCTCTAGTGGCTTTAGCTGCTTGTTAGCGGGCCTGAAACAGTTGTCTAACTCTGTGTCTTGTGATGTTCTACCCCCCCCATTCTACTCCGTGCTGTGTTTCAGCCCACTTTTAGGTTCATTGTGGGTTTATCAGTGTACTGTGCTCAGGTGAGTGAACACAGCCCCACATCCACTTAGGCTTTTCAATCTCGCTGTGACACGGTCAAATCAGGAGACTGCACAAGATTAAATCGATGCCTGGCCAGTTGACTGCTTGACGCAGCATTCTCTTCCAGACCATTTCCTTGGCCGCGCCATCTATCACTCACATCAGTCCTCCTCTTTTGTCTCCATTCTCCTCTTCTCTTTTCTGGCATAATAGGATCACACCATCCACGACAATGCCTGCTCCCAGGAGACGTGACACACTCGCTATTGTGGACTTCATAAGATCTGTATACCGAGTGATTACATTGCTGAAGGTGGTGGTGGGGGATGACAAACAGAGATGACACAGCAACACAGTCTGTGCGAGGAGAGGAAAAAAAAAAATCTAATTTACGGTTTGCCCCAGAGGTCAGCCCGGCGGACCAGGTCCAAACATCTATCAGATAAATCGGCTTTAGGGCGCCGGCAATCCACTTACGAACTCCACCTTCTGCCAGCTGCCCTGCCAGTTAAGTGACTAAATTGTGCTGCAGTTGAAATAGACAGAACACACAGTAGATCTGCTGAAGTTCAAGTTCTCTTGCAGCTTGAAGCCTGTGAAATATTAACAATGCTTGCATGTAATATGGATGGATACACGCATACCACGAGCCTGGGGGGATATTAAAGCAGCTACAAGGATCTTTCATTTTGCAATGATTTGGCGGCCTCTGCGGACAAAAAGTGTTTCCCAGATTGACAACTACATTTCCCACGAGCACCGCCGTGTTGTCAACATCTCGACGGGGCTCTCGTGTTTTGGAAGCGAGTGAAAGACAGACAGCTTCTTTTGGATAGCTCACCTGGTGGAACGTGCTAATGCTGCGTCGTCACCTCAGCGGCTCGGGTTCGATTCCAACCCGAAGCCGTTCGCTGTGTGTCATCTGTTCTCTAGCCTCACTTTACAGCGTCTCTTCAGCTGCAGGTTTTTTTCTTTTTGCCTTTCTTTGACAGCACAGCTGGAGAGAGACAGGACAGGGTGAAGACAGAGAGGATGACATCCAGCAGGGCTTCAGGTTGGACTCCAACTGGGGAAGCTGAGGTAAGAGCACGGCCTTGATACACCGAGTGTGCGCTCTGCAGGTGAGCCAGCGGGCGCTTAGGTAACAGTAAGTCTAATGAGAAAACTAAAGCTACTTTCAGCCTTTTTTTGCGTTCTTTGGTCAATTCTTGTCTTCTTCTCTACAGAAAAACCCTGTCCTGCTGCCTTTTAACCCGCTAACACGCTACTCACCGCCCACCTTTGCCTGCTAACATGTAAACAGGCTCTTCTGGTCTGATCTTGTGTCGATAAAAACAGCCCATTTTCTCGCTGATCCTGCTCTGCTTTTGCAGAGGCAGTTTCATAACTCGTTAAAAACATGCATACGAGTTGTAAAGAGAGGTTTGAATGACTGATTGGTTTCATAGCTCGCCGACGTGCGCGTTTATGCTCTCTCTGCTCTGCTGTAAACCTACAGGTGTCAGCAACTTGCGAGCCCGTTGTTACCCCCAAAACGGGCATTCTCACCTCGTTGATGTCCAAATAAAGGCACCCAGAAGAGGTAGAGCTCCTTCTGTGAAAAGATATGAGAGTCATATACCTTAGATGACTGGGAACACTGCACCCTTGTTGCAGCAGCAGAATAATGGTCAAAGCTGGGGTTAAAATGTTTGAGGAAATTGCTATTGTTTAGCTGCTGGCTATTTTCTTTCTAATGGAAATCAACCGAGCAGCTGCTTAATGGTATGTACTTGGAATCCTGATGTCAGCAAACGGAGAATGCTGACTTTATAAGAGATCTTTTTAAAAAAGTCTTGGAGACCTGTGGCAGTGTTTCCAATCCATGATAGGTAATTTGCAATATAGATTTGCAATGTAGAGTGCGATGTTCCTTCTCACAGTATATTTTATTTATGGTGCAAAAGCCTGCAGGACTCTTTGCTTTTTTATGTATCTATGACACGGCTCCAAACACTGTAAAGATAAATAAGCAGCACCAACTCCAAACGTGCTGACTGCCAATAACAACAGAGCAGTACGTTGCCAGAATCATTCCCTTTTTTCCCGCAGATCCCTCGCCACCAACCCACGGACGTTACCTATACTGCTAATCATAACCACAGGCAGTCTATTTATATTCAAGCTCTGAGGTATTATTTATGAGAGGTTGTTACGTGTGAAACCATGTCAAGGAGTATTCTCTCCAGACAGTCAGAAGCACACACCACTTCCAGGACGTTTTTTTTTTTTTCTACAAATCTCATTAACAAATAACAACATCTGGTAATGACACACCGACACACACACACACACACACACACACGCCCAAGCCTGTCATTAACGGGGGCCCTTTCACTGAAGCAAACGAAGCGAGAACGTGTCACATGTCCGTGTTTCCACTCTCTCCTCAAACACAGCAATTAGGAGCATTGAGCTGAGTGTCACTTCAGCTGCCTCATTGACCTTTCTCTGGCTCTGCTGGTCCGCCTGCTCGCACCGCTCTGCAATATCTTCATTAGTGTAACCTGACTGCTGCGTGTGCCGTCGCACAGCTGATGCCCTCTGTTGCATGCAGTGACAGTTAAGGCACCGTGGAATAATCACTGACTTTAGCAAGGCTGCCTGAACAGATGTGAGCGAGCTTTTGTGGACACATGGACCAAATCCAGCTTGTACTTGGTGGCACCCGACCTTCTTCAGCTCCAGCCCACACACAGACCCTCGACTACAGCGTTGTCTGTCTGGCTCCAGTGTTACAAAAGTATTCCAAGTCATGCGGGGAAAAGCTTCAAGACTTTTTGGTCTCTTTAACACCTGTAGTTCTGCTCAACTGTTCAAGACCGAGGAGGAATGAAAGATACAGACTGGATTTTTTGCTCAAACTGAAGTTCTCACGCTGACATCTGGACCTCGCACTATATATCCTAATTAGTAGCTAAGACATAGTGCCAAAATACACAGATCATGGATCATCACACCATTATTTAAACTCCTTTCCACTGTCTGATTGATCAGGGAGAATCCCAGCAGACACACTGGTGAGCGCTCACTGGTTACCAATTATTATGCTTCATTATGCTTAAACAGATCTCTTGAGCAGACGGACTTTATAGTAGTTGAATTCATGCGAGAACGAGCAAACGCACCAGAGTTCATCTCAGCTTTGCCAGTTGCGGGCAATCCAGTGCTCTAAATAGAGGTCTTATATTATTAATCGCCATAGGATGTCAGAAAGATATATATACTTATTGGATTGAGCAGCTCTTATTTCTGAGAAAAATCACGGGAAAGTAGATTCCAGCAGTGTCGACGCATTATATGATATGTGTGGTTAGAGGAAACAAATGACTTGGGTTAGCATAAAGGACGACTGTATTATGTAGGAAACAGCAAAGAAAAGTCAAGATGTACCTAGAGTCACAGGAGAGCTGGAAACGCTCGTGATTACATAATCTTTTTGGGCTGTCTGCAGAATATTCATGCAGTCCTAGTTGATGGAGACGCACACTGAATGCATATGACTTTCCCTTTTCGAAGTTTTATGCAACATTTATGAGGAGACACATTTTTTTTAGGACTGGAAAAAGAATAAATAGCAGTTAAGGACTGTGTGAAAAACTGTGGAGGAGGGCTGAGCAGTATGTTTCACTTTCTAAAACAGTTTATCAATATTTTCTGTGCACCCCCCCCCCCCCAGTATCTGAAAAACAAACAATTAGACGATTCATTTCACTGTTAATAACAATAATAAATGGTCGAACATTTGACAAAATGCTAGATATTCATGCTACTTGACTTTTTAAAACTGCCACTGAATGGATGGACTGGGCACAGATGGCAGCACGGTGGTATCTGCACTCACGCCTGAATAATAAGAGAAAAATATCATACATATACTGCATATAAAATAGAAATCACGCTCCCCTCCCTTCAGCAAAAAGAATAAACACGTTACCATCCTCCAATTCTGACAATTTGGCCCGAGAAAACATCCATGACAGAAGCGCTGAAAAGTGTCGTGGACATAAATTTGGTTATTTTGTCTGCGCTCTAACAAAATGATATGCAGGGGAACGGCGTCGCTGCAATGCGCCGAGCAGAGATGTTGGCAAATAAACACAAGTGAGATGTTAATGCATCAGTGTGTCTCCAGCGTGTGAGTGCTGGTGTGTGTGTCTCACACCTCTATTTGTGGGCCCCTGACTCTGCTGTGACAGTAGGCAGAATAAGAGAGTGTTTTATGGCATCTCATTGAGACACCCTTGACGGTGACACCTCCTCTATACTATTCCTGTCTCCGGCTCCTTAGCTCTTGTCCCCCCCCCCCCCCTTTCACTGCTTTTCAGCTCTATTTCTTTCTCGCCTTCTCTTGCTGTCTTTAAATCAACCCCCTTTTTCTTGTGTGTGTCTCTCATCTTTTCCTATCCATCTTTCCCAATCATCTTCTTCCATATTGCTCCCTTTCCCCACAAATCTTCCACTCTACCCATCCGAGCACTTCCTCTGTCCGCTGTCTCCCTCGCTTCACATCCCTCTCCCTCTTTACCCCCCCCCCCCCCCCCGCCAGCCTCTCTCTTTCCGCCGGAGCACTTGGTGTGTAGTAATGGTGCACTCTGCCACCATGTTCATTTCAGCATCATCCCCGGAGTGGCTGTTTATATCTGAATATCAGGATTTTGGGGTAAAGTAAGGCTCATTCATCCTGCCTGCGCTTTGCATTTAGACAAACAGCACATAGATTTGCTAAATGGCACGTGCCACAAATACCAAAGCTCAGGAGGAAAACTTTTTATGCTAATTCGCTGCAAGCACGACATAACAGAGCCGCCTCCTTCCTCCAATCAGATTCACGCAGGATCAAATCAGCTTTACCGGTGATGAAAGAGATGAACAGAGGGGACGTTTCTGTGGACGGTAACAAGCCATCAAGACAATTTTCTTGTATTTCTTCTGTTTCCACCACCAAGTTCTGGCCGTATTCTTTACACGAAGCAGTGGCTTTGGAGTGTGTCCACTTATTGATTAGCATGGCGACTAGAGGGGGCGGCTGCCTACGCGGTTTGTCTGACTAAAGTGTAATTAAAGCTGAGCAAAAGGATGTGTAGCACTGACAATGCTGGCTCTCCTGCTTAGAGGAAGCTATTTGAGGAAACGCTGCAGCTCAGTATGATCAAACTGGGGCTTTGGGTGCACAAGTGGAAATGTGACGGCGGCAGCTTTAGCTTTTAATGCCACATTTGGTGTCAAGTGGGGGAAACGCGTTATAAAACAGAAGCAATATTCAAGGAGCATTAAAAATGAGATTTCAATAACAACAAAATTGGATTTGATGCCCTCTCAGAGTCTTTTTTGCCTTCCAAAACTTGTGTGAAAGTTTATAAGACCATCTGTTTCAGACAGAGGAAAGCTAAATCAACAGCCCACAGAATACAGTTGAAGGCAGTGTGTGTGTGTGTGTGTGTGTGTGTGTGTGTGTGTGTTTTATGACTGACTCTAATTCTCCCTCTCCCTCAAAAGCCTACGAGGAGAGTCAAAGTGTGGCAGGGTGCAGAATAAAAATCCCGCTTAGGAATCACGACTATGGAGAAGCAGTGCATGCAGGATTTAGATCTATTCTGCAGGCTTACAAAAAAACGCTGACATCACGTCGGGAGGAACGGCGAGGAGAAAGTGAGCAGATCAGGGCGACCCGTCCTTCTGTTGCGCCGCATCAACCCCCCCATGACTGCGTCTGAGGGTGATTCACTCAGAAAGTCGCATCCAGAACGTACTGTGGTGGGCAGATGTCATACGCTGTTAGAGGCAGACCAGAACAAACGCACACAGACACGCAGGCACAGACAGACGGCCGCACACTAGCATACGTAGGCTTTCTTCACGGGCCATTTCATTTCACTTGATCCTGTGACATGGCGATGATCTCCATTTTGTCATTTTGAATCGTAATTGCCCTGAGTAGCCTGGAAGCCTGTCAGCGAGGGAGGAAGGAGAGGAGGGCCGACAGACCGTTGGGGGGAGGGAGTGACAGAAAAGTCAGAGCAGAAAGAAAAAGTGGGAGAAACAGACACATGAAGAGGAAAAGATTAGAGCAGCTCCGAGATAACGGGAGGGAAGGGACGTCTCGCTCTTTGTTTCTTTTCATTTCTAACACAAGAAGAAAATATAGTAATGCTCCACTTTTCTGTCTGCGCTCCTCTTTGAGAGGTGGATGATATCTCTGATTTTCATTTTCTCCACCTACCCCTCCATCACTCCGTGACGGAGCTGGCGTAATTATTCCCCGGCTCTCCGGGTTGTAATTACAAGCCTCCAGAACAAAAACACTTCAAGTCCATCAGTTTCCCTTCATGATAACGCTCCTCTGAGGCTGTGTCACCGGCCCGATGTGCTCTTCTGGGAGGCTTGCTGTTTGTCGCTCTGGGTCGCTTGATTGTTCCATGAAAGCATCAGTACTCTATCCAATAAGGCTTTTTCATATTGGCACACTGCATGCATCACATACACAGAGCTTTAGGCTGGGCTGTAAAACCCCTCTCCCACCTCTGCCCGTTAACTGACACAGAAAGCGTTCAGGCAGCAGAACTTTGGCGACTTGAGTTTGTTCTGAAAGTTGGAGAACACTCACTCTCCTCACAGGTGGAAGTTAAGTGTTTCTACTGTCTGACTAGACTCGCTACAACTGTGCACACCTCCCACCTGGACGAGCTTGAAAATAGCAGGTTGCCTATGAGACAAAGAGTGGACGTTTGAGGACAGAAGGTGGTGTAACGTGACGCAGCTCAACAGTGGGAATGCTGATGGTGCAGAGATGTGTGAAGCCTCCTCAACAGGTGGAGACGGCGACAGAGGTGGAGGTGGTGTTGATCCAGCTGACGTTACATTAGAACACTGAGGTAAATGCAGCTAAACAAATACTCTAATGTGTACAAGTATTGCCAGTTTGCTAATGGTTGGTGATTTCAATCCACTGATGACCAAGTTTAATGCAACCTCATACAACAGTTGGTGTTACTCGCGACTTGAAATTAGCAAGCCGGCTAATTTTACTAACTAGTCCAACAGCAAGACGGCCATCTTGGCATCTTTCTTGCAGCCTTTTATTATCTGTTAACGTCCTCTTCGCCTCTGCCGTGATGTCCGTACTAATAATGCAAAGCTAGCTTCGTCTTTTGGCTAGCTGAAGACCCGTCGTCTGTTTTTCGTGGTGCGACGTCACTGAGATTTCTGGACGTAAAGGTTAAGGCACGTTTCTGTACTGTTTTTTGGCTGCTTTACAGACTCACAGGATGATCGCAAATTGCATGATCTCACCGGCCTTTGACACGACTGTGAGTAGCAGTAAACACCGGTCTTTCATCAAAGTCTGCTGCCACATTTGTTAATGCATTTCTGATTGCGCCGTTAAGCTGTTTTAGGGTTTAATTGTATTTTAATGGGCTTTTCTCTCTGCATGTACAGATATAAGCCCTGAGGAATCCAGTCATGTGAAAGGTTTTACAAGTTCACAACAGCACGTCTGATATTTCACTCGTGGCTTTTGATCTTCAGAAAATGTTTAGCAGAAAAACATCAGTTCAGAAGCCGCGTTTCCACTTTGCCAAGTGAATTTAAACTGGTTTGGAGCAAATAAACTAGGCTACGTGAGGGTACTTCTGTCAGAAGTTGGGGGTATGAACTATGTTGGCTGTGATAAACAGTAGAAGAAGAAGAATGCTGGTCGCCTTAGCCACCGGAGAGAAAAATGGAAATCGGCTGTTTCATTTGGGCGTTTTTATGTTTTTATGTACCTGTTGTTGGTACTATCAGCCATGTTTTCCTGTGTTATGGGAATACCCAGGAAGACGACGACAATGGAAACAGCTTCCTCCTCTTCTTCTTCTTCTTTGGGTTTTGTAGTGAAA
Source organism: Chaetodon trifasciatus (assembly GCA_037975065.1). NCBI lineage: Eukaryota > Metazoa > Chordata > Actinopteri > Chaetodontiformes > Chaetodontidae > Chaetodon > Chaetodon trifasciatus. Next base: position 3,729,504 of record JBBMOE010000003.1, read on the forward strand.
ACAGCTTATCAGTCATGTGAGGTATTTTCGCTCCATCAGGACTTATTCGTCAAAGGTGTTTCCATCTTGCATTGAGCGCCATGACAGTTTTTAACCTCGAGTTTATTATCTAACAACTAATCCAAAAGTCACATCTTACACCTTAAATTCAACATCATCATATATAGAAGAGGGGTGAATAATGCCGTCTTTCGTGTTGCTTTGTACCATTTCTTCATCTGCTGATTTTTCTTGCATTGAAATTTTCTGTATAGCTCTTTATTTGAGCATTTATTTTCTGTTTCTCGATCGTGGAAAGTCCCTGGGGTGGGGTCTTGTTTTGGCATGAATAAATATTGGAGATACAGCTGAGTTGCCTATAGAAGCAGTAAGACAGTGGAGTCTTAAGCATCTCCCCGAAGGTCAATTATGTTGAGTTGAAATCAATAAAAGAGCAAGAAAAATACATCTATGAGTCTTTTGAGAGAAGTGTTTGAAAGTGAATGATGGGTAATGGTTAAAAATTGAACAAAAGTGTGCTTCGGTTTGTCAATCTGAAACGTATTAAGACGCTTCTCCAGCCTCGCGCCGGAGCAGAGAGGCTGCCGTTCAACCAAATAGTGTTTTTAAATGCACTGAAAGGACATATTGACATTCATAGCATATTGACATTTGAATAACACCCTCAATAACATTGTCAGTTAATATGCTTATTAGCGTTCGACCACATCGAGTACTCACAAATCAGGACCTAACTGAATTAAGACAGTGAATTAAAGCCCGTCCATTAACATCCTCACTGTAGCTGTTGGTTCAGATTGCAATCAGTAGAGGAATATAGGCCATCATTCACTGGAGGGAAAGTACAAAACAAAAGGATTTTAAAGAAACATTTATGCAAATGTATGCACAATTTCTAATTTCACCACAAAGTGAATTCCTGATGCTCGCTATACGTGTCGATACGGTTTGTCACAGAGATGAGTACCAGTTTGATTGCTCGAAATGTCGACGAAAATTGCTTTGAATGTGACAGCATGCCCCATCCTCCATAAATATCTCTGCAGATTACAAGGCTACAACCTGCACTTTCAATTATTTCCAGTGTGATTGCATAATTAGTCTAGTGCAGCACAGGCATTGATCTTAGTGGTAAAGTATATGATCGAGTCACAGTGAGGAATTAAATGCTTACCATTTCTGCCTTCAAAGAGAAAGAAAAGCTATACCCTCATTTAACAGTGAATAATAAATTATGAGTTCAATTATGAGTAACGAAAAACAGATCATTGTTTCATATAGCAGTTCAACATGTATTTATATTGATCCGCGCTGCTGCTACAGTAGTGATCAAAAGTAGCACATTCCTTACGTGCAATCAAATCAAACTAACAGCTTGAGGCAGTTCATTAACTGCCAGCATTAATGCTTCTGTCTGGTGTGACTAATGAGGCTGCAGACAAACACTTAACGAGGCTAAAGTTGTGGAGGAGCTTTCCAGCATTTCTATGATACGAAGGTGGAACAGCGAGAGCAAAAGAAAACACAGCCACACGGAGCAGGAGTGCCAAGTGTTTGGCCGCGACCTTGTCTCCTCCCGTCACTTATATATTGAAAATCAAGCAGCGTTCTGCTGCTTGTGGCCTGAAAATCTAGCACGGGAGAAGCTGCAATTTGCTTCGCAAACGCTCCAAATTGTGTTACCAGGAAACAGGAGAGACCGGCAGCAGCAGTGACACCAAAGTGAACAAAGCAACATTTCTGCCCTGAACTCAGCCTCCCGGGATGTGTGCTGCAAGCCAGTCCAAATAAAAATAAATAACTGTGATGTTACAGAAAACGCTTTGCAGAAAAGTGGTAACGTTGGGGCTGCAACACTTCCGTCACCTGCACTGACCTTACCCCTAACCCCTGAAACACAACTTAACCATAAACTTAAGTAGTGACCCGAAAATCAGCTCATTTCCAACTGGGGATGTGGCTTTTGTCCTGAGTTGCACCAGCCGCCCTCAATTAACTGGTCTTTAGTCTGAAGCGTATGCATGAAAGTGGTCGTACACACACAAACACAGTCGTCTATACATAATTTATACATAGACTTACATTCAGTTCCTGCAGAGTTACCCGAATCATAACCGAAACCATTACTTGCTTAACCCTAACCCTAACCTTAACCCCAGTGTTCACCCTAAAATTTAATGATTTATGATGAGACAACAATGGACAACCATCAGCTGTACTGTACCGCAGCTATGCGCAGTGACTGTGTATGTGTGCGTTTGTCTGTGTCTGTTGTGTGTGTGGGCTGGCTGCAGCGCTCGTTAATGTATTTGCTAAGTGGGTGTTCTTTTTTGTTGCTGCCTTTCTTGTCTTTTATTATATATTTTGTCCGGACACATAACTTGTTGTATATATTTCAATGTAAAGCACAAAGAGTGGTGTTTAACGCTGGGCTTTGTGGTTTGATCCAAACAGTGCGGTTAAGCCGTCCGATCACAAGACACATGCAAAAGCCAAACAATGTGATGGAACTATGTAAATGGTTACAATAATATCTGTAAGGCCTTAAGCAACTGTCAGGCTGTACTTAACACACAGTCAGCGTACAAACAACACAAAGCAAAAAGCAAAGATACAATTGCGATTGCATAATTTACAGCCCTGAAAAAATACAGCTCATGACAGAGTTTCACATCTCACTTCCCAAACAACCTGAAGGAAGTTAAAAGAGCAGCGCTTCAGAACAACTCCGAGAATAAAATGTGCAGCTAGCTCACCGTTCACACAGCCTAAGCTTGGCTGTCGACCTCCACTCTCCTCAGCCCGGCGGCTCAGAAGCCTCCAACCGGAGTCTGACCGCGGCCAGATTGTGAGGACCAGCCTATCGGGGGAGCCCGATGGACAAACCTCACAAGCGGCAGAGGTGACATCTGTAAAGTGTTATAATGAGATCTTTTAGTGTGCCAATGAGGTCCCTGAGAAGCACAGTGAGTGATGCCCACAGCTGGTCATTATCTGCTCCAGTCACTGCAGAATCATAAACAGCTCTTCAAAAAAAAGGCCCTCAAATCTGAGTCAGGTAGTCCTCTGCCGAGGGCTGATGAAACTCCCATTTATTCATCTTAAGGACTTGGCCATTTCAAGGTCTATGGTGAGGCTGCTGCTTGAAAGAACATTTGCTTTATTTACAAGGACTTTTATGGTGTACTTCATAATGTTACTGCTGATCCAGCCCGTGACCTGACACGGCTGTACAGACACAGCCTTGAGGACCGTATAAAAGGCACACAGCATATCTGTGTCATTACAAATGGCAGCTCATCTCTGCATGAACCTATGGTCATCAGTCATAGGGAGTGACTTTATCTCTCAGGTGCCAAGGATAACAACGCCGGGGAGACATTGGACGGGGACCCACAGGGCGACGGTGGGAGGCCTGATGAGGGCAAAGACACAAACAAGATGAAAAAAGAAACAGGTATGTGAGGTGTGCGAGAGCGAGAATGGGAGAGAGTGACAGAGTGATGGAGGAAATACTATTAAAGGTAATGAATGTCACTCTGTCATTCCTGCTATATGATCCAGGGTGCCTTTGCCAATTATCCTGACAGCCAGAGGTCCGGTCCCTCTCTCCTTCCCACTCGGGAGGAGCTCAGTTCCAGTGCCAAATGCTGGCCTTGTTATAGGATTCCCCAGGGACAATGGCTCCAACCAGAGATCATCACTTTCTAGCTAAAGAGCCACAGCTTCTGCACGCCTATAAGAGCAGAGATCAAGGCAGCTGTTAATGTGGACTGTGAGTTTGATGGTCATCCACTTGTGCAGACCCCAGGTGTTCACTGACAGGAGGAAGGACAAACAAGTCTTCTTCCACCACCTGTGGATGAAGCTTTCTGAATAATGACCCGAGGGAGGCCATAACTCAGAGCACTTTTTTTTTTTTTTCTCAGCATTGTTAGGATAAATTTAGAGATAATTAAAACATGATCCATCCCCTGTAATTTAGTGAAATGTTTCATCAACACTGCATGGAGTGCTAATTGCACACAAAATATCCATAAACGTCTGGCCTCCCAACAATTAAAATGGAAGTAAATTAATACACCTATACATCAAAAACTCTGATGAATATTCTGAGCCCCGGGCCCTGAAAATAAATAAATGATTAAGTTTCCACAACACTTCACAAAATTAATCTCGAGAGTGCTTTTTCACCTAAAACATGCAATAAATTGGACTGCTAATGAAGCACGGAAGAGGTGTAGAGCATATGGCAACTAATATTTAATCACAATACAGACATAAGCTCTGAGAAAAGGAGAACACGCACACAACAGGACCTCCTCAAAAAACAAAACGACTGCTGCCACTTAAATAAATGCTCACTGTGACTTATAAACAATTTACTGGAACAAATAGTGGTAGCACAGCAACAGCTAGTTAAAGCAGGAGGCTCATGGGATGATCAAGTATGCTAAACGTTTGAAGGAAAGAAAGAAACCACACATTGATCACTGAGATATATGTATGTTTATATATAGAAGGCGCAATTATAATGAATCCAAACAGCTGCACGGATGGCGAGTAACGCCACAACCTGCTGGTAAGTCACACCTAACATCAGACCGACGACCACCGCTCATACAGCTGACAGCTCTGCGCTTTAGCTGCTTCGGCTAACGCTAACGTTCGCCTCAGACAGCCTCAGGTCTCGATTCAGCTTTCAAGGTGTTGAATTGATGATGTGTGCGCTTAAACGTTCAGCTGGGAGACTCCAACAACTCCAACAACAACCAGCTGTCTGTCATTTATACTCAAAAACCAACAGGCTGCCCGCTAGCTGCCTGTCTGCAATCACAACAACACGCGGACAAGCTATGTAGACGGCCTGTATTTGGGGTGTATGCAGTACTGAACATGATTTAATTGTAGTAATATCACAAAATTTTATCAGATAAAATAATGTTGCTGCTTGTTGTTGAGGTCAAGTCAACTTGACTAGTTTTCAACAGCAAGAAGCTGCTGAAATTACTCCTATTTAAATGCAGTCATGTTCGAACATGGCTTAAACGAGATTTAACTCATTAACAGCTGCACTTAAAGACCACCACTAATGACAAAGCTGACAGCTCTGCACTTCATCTGCTTTAGATAACATTAATGTCCAATTAATTTCATTAACTCTTCCTTTAATCTGTCTGGAAAAGAGAAATTGTTCTTTCTGTCATAAATGAAACAATTTAAAGTTAATCTGAAGCTTGCAAAGAAGCATTAGAGTTATAATCCATATTTAGTCACACGGGTTTGTTCTATACTTTAGCTCCAGCCCGAGCGAATGTACAGATGGCCTCGAAAAGCAGGAAGCATGCGGAGAGTTTTAGATTTCTTCTTTCTGGACGCTTTCAACTTAGTTTGGAGATAAAGTCCCAGCTTTGATCTTCAAACAGTCTGCTTGAGATGGATGGGATCCCTTGGTTATTATCACCACATAAGAGCTGGAAGTTGAATATATTTTCTACTTTTTCTAATCTTTTATCGTTTTAATTTTTCAGTGCCGAAGTGTTATACAAAACCAGGGGGGCTCAATAATTCACTACACAAACCACATCGGAGGGCAGGAAATCCTTGTTGTGGACACATTTTGTAAAATTAATACAGCTTTAATAATGCAAGCTAACTCAACAAATAAATTGAGTGTTTACCTCTGGATGTATGAGAACGTAATGATGTTGCCCTTTATTATGTAGCTTTTTAAATTATTGATGTGTAGCTCTACACACATTACTTACGCCCTCTTCTATGGGTGAATGGCAACTGAGTCAACCAACTCTGGATGCTAATTAGTCTGAAAAGCACACAACCAGAGCAAACAGGAAACTAAGGCAAATTAGCATTTAAATCATTCCGTTGCTAATGGATAAATCAGAAATCCTCCTGATGCGACTGTGTGATGTGCTGCCATTCTGCGAGGGGCTCGATCAGACGGGAGGCTGCTGTGTCAGCCAGGCTGGCTGTGGATGTGAATCCCCACCGTGTCCATCTGTGTGTCCATCCTGCAGGGATCCATGTGGGGCCAGCTGATAGCAGAAAGAGGACGACTGCATGTGGCCAAAACATGTGGTCAATACGCAAACGAGGATGCGCTGCACTTAAAGAGAGCAGCGAACAAAGGCCCAGCGCTACAGAAATGAACGAGCGCTACAAGACATACGAGAACCTTTGACGCTGGAGGATGTTATGATGCTCAGAGGTTTGGAGAACGTACAGACTCCAGCTGAGGCAACCAGTCCATTGAACAATTAGTCGATTAACAGAAAAGATGATTACCTGCTGTTTGTTAATTGCTTGAGACGATGATGAAGCATGAAGCGGAGATGCACATCTTTTAATACTTCCAGCTTCTCCAGTGTGAGAATATTTTGAGATATTGCATTCGAAAAGCTCGATGGAAACGGCAAAATTTGACAATTCCTCAATTTCGTGAGTGTTAATGAACTAAGTGGAAGATGGAAACACCTTTGCTGAATAAGTTCTGACACAGCAAACATAACTCACGTGACTGATCAGCTGTCGCCGCTAGAAAACCCAAAGAAGAAAAAGAAGAAGAAGAAGAAAAAGAAGAAGAAGAAAAAGAAGATCTCTCTCCATTCTCTGGTTTTCAACATTCTTCTTCTACTCTATTTATTATAGCCACGCATAACGTAGCTGATACCGCCAACTTTGGATGAAACCATTTTCATTTTCATTTTTTTTTGCAACATTTCAAAACTTTGCTTGAAATCAGAGCTTAAAAGTCAGAGCAGCGCGTCGACATCATACCAACAACATCCCACCTTTCACTTCAGCCTCTGTGTCTGCAGAAAATGTCACAGACATGAAAAAGATTGATATATTTCTTACAATCGAGCACATGCTTCTTAACCTTTTCCCATCTACATTGAATATGAATGAAACGAATCGTTCTTTTATCGATGATGACTATCAAAGGCGAACTCAGTGAGGAAGACAAGGCGCCGCAGCAGCAGCGCTGTCTGTGTGGACGCGCTGAGAGCAGTTCAGCCAGGTAGCCATCACGCACAGGTAGAGGTGCGCAGTGTGTCCCGAGCATCAAAGACTTACGGTCCAGTCTGTCCTGGAGACATTTCATGCTCTGAATATCAATGTGACATAACATCCTCATCGTACATGTAGCCTTCCTGTGCTTTAAATAGGGATTTGGAATCTAGGACTCCTAAAACTGCCCAAAAAATGAATACACCTGGTCTGATAATGTATTCTAGCTATGCAATATCACAGTTTTGAATCCTCCAAACGTGTCATCTGTGACAAAAATCGACAGTAACCTCTTCCTGTGATGCGTTTCGTCCTTGGGTCCTCACTCCCGTCTTTACAGGACATTTACAACAAGCAGAGTGTGAGGGCAGTTCAGCGTTTGTAAGCTCACATCCCCAGCTGTTTGCTGCCTTGTCCTCTGAGAAATGGATCAGCGTGTTCAGCTCAGCTCAGCCCTGACCAGAACTTCTCAACTGTTCTCCAAAAGCACACCACGTGGTGACCTTAAATGAACGCCGCCATGTCCACACCACGTGAACACACTCCTGAACTTTCCATTCTTGCAGCAGTGAGTTTCCATCAAAGCCACCAGCCACTTTGAAGCTTTCTAATCAGTCAGTTGGTATCAGTCAAACGGGCTCTATGAAATTCATTTTAATCTGTGCAGAGAAAACAGATCTGACAGTAGAGATAGCAGAGTGGAGAAAAGAAATGTGTGCGAGCAGGATGCTAAAATGCTAAATGCTAAACTGTCTCGAGCAGCTGTTTCACAGCGGCATCCCGTAGAACCTGAGCGTCACATGATGCTGAAATTATACCTGCATACACCAAATAAATTGCTATTTAGCGGAATACGTTTGAGAAAACACCCCGATTAGATCGACTGCACTGTCCATCCCTTTCCATCTGTATGACAACACAAGAAAGACCCTTCAGTTCGGCACCTCAGAGCAGAAAAATAGCCATCACCCAAAGAGCCAACAGGGAAGAACTCACAAACATGGATGTCAGAAAGGCTCCTTCGGTCCTGAGTGCTCAGTAATAGAATAAAAGCCTTGTCTTACGCCGTGTACAACATCAAATAATACACACACAACCAGTGGGCTTTATGGGTTTTCAGCGAAGATCTCGAAAAAAGCTAAAAGCAGAGACACATCTCGAATCTCACACTAAAACACACATAGAAGAGCTGTAAATATGCCCCTTTCAGCTTACATCAGCAGTAAAATAGAGGATGTTGAATCCATAGAAACAGACATCCATAACAATTACAGTACAATAACAGTTATTATGTGTGATTCCCCCCTGCTACATTCCTTTCTCTCTGTTTTTCCACTTGCTCTGTCTTCCAGTCATTCTGGCTTTTCCGATGTTGCGCCCATGCCAGCGTTAGCTTTTGTGTGCTGAGCGTTGTCACTACATTGCTGGCCAGCTAGCACAGACTTAATGCAGAGGGAAATGCTGCTGTTTTAGGGTCCTGGGTGGCCTGGCAATGAGTGTTGTGAGGCAGGTATGAGTTGTGTGCACTGGCAGCAGGTTTCCGCACGGTTCTGCCAAGTCCATCTGGATTCAGCCCCACCACTGTCCTGAGTAATTATTTCTCCTGAGAGTCGCCTCCAATGCTCGCCGCGCTGCTCGCCATACAAAGCACGCCATGCGCCCAGAGACGTGTGTGGAAGCGGCTCTATGTAGGTGAAAGACCATATTTGGAAGTCAGCTGGTCTGTGTGTGTGCATGCGAGCACATGTGTGTTTGTTTTGGATTTTAGGTTGTGCTGAGTGCACAAAGCCAGTCAACTGTTTGGCGTGCTGCGCAGCACTTCATCTCAATTTATAGAAGCAATTAGGACATTTTTGTTTCCCCCTCTTTTATGTAACCGCCGCAGTTTAAAAGAGGGAAAATTGTGCCGGGCAAAATTAATAGCATAAATGCTCAAGTGGCTGTGATCAAGTGTCTTATTAGGCTGGACTTAATTAGTTATGTATGCCTTTTTTCTTTCATGCTCAGTTCACTTTTAAAGAGCATCTATTCCAATTTCATCTGGCGTGTCACGCAATGACGGTTATCTTAAAAAAGACAGGAGCTTCTCTCAACGGGTTGCTCGGTGTGGAGGTGCACTACACAAACCTGCAGCGTGCAGTGAGCTTAACGCGTTTCAGTATGGGGTAAAAACGAACAGAATTCACACGTAGAAATTCCATCAAAGTCACTGTTTCGTCATTGTAATCAACATTCTCATCAGAGGCCTGCAGACTGGGCCGCCTATGAACAAACGTGCATCGGTTTTGAGCTGAAGTAGAAGATGTGTGTGCACAATAGGGGTGTAATGGTCCGGTATCGTTTGGTACCGTACCATTACTGTACTTCTTTGCACGTGTGGAACCTCTAGAGCGGGAATTTCTGGCAGTAGCTGTAGCATGCTAACCGGCTTAGCACGGTTAGCTTGCTTAGTCACCTGAATGGCGTCCTGCAGGGTGATTTTTTCTTATTGACGACATGCCAACATTTGAGTGCCTTAACAGCTTGGATTATAGCCAATGAGACATTATTGAATTATTTTCTTTTCCCTGCCACATCTCAAATTATACCAAACCCCAAAAGCGAGGTACCGAACTGTGCATTTTGTTGACCGTCGCCCCTCTGGTGCACGTGCACAGGTAGGTCGTCCAAGCGGTGAAAACCTCAAAAGCACCAGGGTGCTTTTGACTCAGCAGAGTACACGCTGTGAACATACTGTCAGTCATTTTTGCTCTCAATCCTCCCTTTCTCTCCACCCCTGAGGCTATTTCCTATGGCAGGAGGAAACAGGGAGTTCCTCTATGCAAATGACTCCTTCACAGGCTCATTACAGCTCTGAGGAGAAGGAACACATGTGAAAAAACCAAAACAAAAAACAGAGTCAAAGAGCAACTCACTATCGAGTACCTCCTGTTGTCTGTACTGTTTTGCCAAGCTTGACAGAACGCTGGGTTGGTAGGGTTGGGTTGGCAAGGTCTCTCTTTATCTTTCTTTATTTCTCTCTGTGTTTTTCTATCGCTCTCCCTCTCTGAACTGAGGCCAGGGTCCTCCTGGGCCTGCTCTATTGTGCCGCAGGAAAATTGCCAATCCGGACTACTCTGATTGAACACTGAAAGCAGGAGTTTTATAAAGAAGCTGATTTGCTATTCATTACCTCTCACTCACTCCCTTTTCTTTCTCCCACACTCTTCCGTTTTCCACGGGATCACGTCGCCACACTCCAACTTCCTTTCTAGGCCTTTTCTCCAGCTCTCTTTATACTGCGTTCATCCTTTCCTGCTCCGCTTATTCCCCACTGGAGACTCTCATGGTTAGGCGAGGATATAATGTGGCTTTCTCACTTTTTCCAGAGCCGTGTGTGTGCGTGGAATCACTGTTGGTTAGTCTGTCGATATGGCAAATACTGTAATTACCTCCTGGTTTACCAAAGGATCAGCACACACCTGCCTAGATTATCAAGTGAGGGCTGTGTTTGGAATACGCAAGCCCTCAGACAAGTCTGAATGTCACAGAGGAAATGATTCAGCAATGGCACAAATAAATACTAAATGAAGAGCGTAAAGGGATGAAGAACAAACAGAGCTCCCTTGTTTTTTTTTTGCTTGACTGACGTTACCTCAGAAGGCTGCAGATTCAAAGACATTTTGGGACAATTTCTCTGCTAACATGAAGAGCAGTTCTGGTGATCATTGATCCGACTGATGCGTGAATGAAAGGTTGTGTTTTTTTTCCCTCTGTGGAATAAAACAAGCATACGTTCCCTCCAGGTTTCCTCCCGGTGCTCTGCAGGGTGTTCCCCGTCGATCGACCGGTGTGCGCCGGTTTAGCCGCCGAGCGCACCCCAACCCAAGCATGAAAAGGATAAGCGAGAATAGAAAATCGATGGGGGGATGAACAAGATGCAGCCCGAACAGTAAATCTCAGATTACTGTGGTATCAAGCTACTGCTCAAAACACAAAGCGGAAATAGGCTCTTACAGTCTTTTGATTGTTTATTTTAGCAGTTTGGTGATTAGCAGGAATGGGAAACTGAACAAATAACTGCTTGCTAACAGTTTTCAAGTCTGTTAGCGTGGTCGTCATTGATAAAAAGAGGGTCTGTCTCTGTCAAAGGTCAGCACTGTTAAGACGGTTTGCTCTTGGTATAGGCGCGAATACCTGGGCTCAACAGTGAATCCACAAACCTTCCAGAGCCTGTTTGGGCTTGCTTGCAGCTTTCAAGACTGTTAGCTTGGCTGCTAACAGGACAATAACTTCACACAGTTCACTCTTGTCTGTTTACAAGCCATTCTTTCTTTGATGGAGCGAGGATGGTAAATTAAAGTGATATGGCAATACGCTTCCTCCATGTTAGACTCTCTGGCTGTTAAGGCGGATAGCTGCTGCTGTTGGGGTGAATTTGTGGGTCAAAGTTCATCAGAGTTGAACAGAAGCACCACAAACGAATCCCTCAACCTTTCAGAATCCACTATGAGTTGTTTTCAGTGCAGAATTCCATTGTTTTAAATGTTGGTAGCCTTTACAAACTGTGGAAGATGATATATCCAAGAAGCAGTTTCTCAAGAGGTGTCGTGACAAATCCTTGTTGCAAAGAAATGCTGCTATGTTGACGTTTAATGCTCAGATGTGCAGTTCTCCCTGCGACTGCCCTCAACTCAATGTTACAATAATGCCTTTTTCTATTTTATCTCCCCTGTCCACATAAGTGCTCGCTGCTGGAGATTCATTCAGACTGATGGATTGACTTTCAACTTGCCACCTTAGGTTTGTCATCGCTCTTCAGGAAAGCCTCAGCGCCCGAGACCCTTTGAGCACTGCCCAGATCACTGGGAGCTTCTGTACCATGTGTTAATGTGCAGCAGCCACTAAACAGACAGAGGCCCAGTCAGAGTCGAGATGAATGTCTCTGTCTGTTTTCTCCACTTTCAGCTGAAATGGAGGGTTTGTTATGTTTTCTCAGCGGGGAGTAATCGAGCTTTTAGGCTGCAGTGATGAGGAGCTGAACATGACCACAGCATAGATCACGCGAGGCGCAGATCAGGTTTCTCCACGAAAAGCAGCAACACTGAACAATTAAAGACCGTTTGCAACATAATTAGTAAAACAGAGCCAAGAAAACAGCTTTCAATTAGCACAAAGATGAGATCGAGATGAGACCTTTGATTGCCGTCTTTATTAGGAACCAAACAGGAAGAGACACATTATATGTCTGAGTGTTCGACAACTTTTCAATCATATTCACGGGTTATTTCTCAATCCTCAATACAAAGGTCTCACATCTACACACTATAATTGCACAAAAGACACAAACTAAGGCGAATGTCAAACACACTCCTACTGTCTGTCATGTCTCTTCAGAGCACATCATGTTCATATAATACTCAGGGCGCATCGTGTACATGTAACATATTGTATATTATGTACAATTTGACACTCAAATATGCACAATTATGTAAATAATGTACTCAATTATGTACAATTACGGACGTGATGTACTCAGTTATGTACGATTTATGTGCAATTATTATGTGCAATCATTATGTGCAATTTCTCAAACATATGGGAGAACAAGCTCATCAACATCGTACGCCGCAAATGTGCTGTGTGATTAACTCGCAGTCAGAACGTGAAGTCTGAGCAAGACCGTTAAAAACAGGGTGTTTCAAAAAGCAAGTGTGTTTTAATGAATTTAATATTATTTCAATGTTTAAACAACATGACTGATGAGACCCCGCCACCTGCTCCTGCTTACATATTCATAGAGTCCCGAGCAAAACAACCACACCATCATAGTGTGAACACATCTCTTTCTAATAGTGCATAAGAAATTAACAATGCAGCAGAACTTAATTAATTATGTGTGTCTCTGAATCAAGTCTAACTGAGAAAAGTGCTTTTATGAAGCAGGAAAAGTTTTTGTTTCACAACGTCTTAATTAAATTTCCGCGTAAGTGTTTTTGTTTGTCACACTCCTGACTTGGTTTTGCACAAGCGTTGCTTTTACACATCTGTCCCAAACCGTGGCACAGCGTAGTTTGGCGTCACATCTCCTCTGCAGTGAACTAAGTTAAAACAGTGGGTCGCATTAACAAAAGTCTACCTCTGTTTTAGACCATATTGTACCTTTTCTCTTTGCCCTGGATAACATCTGTGTCAAAGGCAGAGCAGTGATGAAGGACTGCATGGAAGCACTAAGTAAAAGATCTAATTGCAGAAGTTACGGCGGCGAGAGCTCAGTCTCTCTGGCGTTATTAAATGGACCTATGGGGTCCTATTTACTGAGCAAGCAATAGCTCCTTCTCCAAATGTCAGCGCCGATCACTCCCAGTGAAGAATTTTTAAGCTATTTTCTAAACATGGTTGCCGATCGATCCCTCAACTCCTCCAGCAAGACGTAGCCGACCTTGTAAAAATCCTGTCTGTTCAAGTTCCCTCAGAAAGGTCATTTCCTGGAGGAAGCGCTGCTCCTGCGCTCCGCCGCACCGTTTCTCCGAGAGGTATTTGTTTAGACCAAATATCTGCTCTGTCTTCAATTTCCCATTAATTAGTGGCTCTGTTAAAGCCTACATTTACAACATTATTGATCAAAGTGTTGAATGAACTGCTTTCAGCCACCGATGATGGAAAGTCCTTGCTTTTTGTTCCTTTACACCTTGGATTTGATACGGTCGACCACTGTACTCTGAAACGTCTCAAACTGTGGGTTGCAGTTATCGGTACGTGATAATTTATGGTAATTTTATCTGTTGGTAATTTCAGTTTCTCCCGTGTGAGTTCGTCCACTGGGAAACAGAACGGTTCTCTTCTTAGACCCGCTTGCTTTTCCATTTATATGCTGCCCCTGCGGCGAAAAATTTGCAGTCATGGCATCAGTTGTCATTGTCATGCAAATGACACACAGCTATTTCTCTGTGTTGATATAAAAGACAGAAAGCGGATTGACTCACTAAAAAAAAAAAAACCTTTCAGACTTAAAAACTGCATCAAATGTTATCGCTTACATTTAAAGGCTGACAAACAAAGTACTGATATTAGGGAGAAGTCCTCAGACATTACTTCCTGATGTTACCTGTGACAGGTAACCTCAGTTTGGACCTGCAGTTACACCTCCCCTCCCATCTTAAATCTCTTCTCGTCACACTCGCTAGCTTGCCTTCTTGTCTGATGTTCTTTGTTCATATTTAAGCACATTTCCCTTTATTTTAGCCTCTTCCTTATTTCACATTAGTAAATGAAGCTTTTAAAAGCTTCACACAGATAAATGAACTTTATTAGGAACTATAATGAACTACCTTATCTTTCAGTCACTACTTCAAATGTTCCACTTTCATGTTCTCGACGCTTTCTTCACTCAGCAGTGTGGAACAGAAAGGTGAACTCCAGGTATCAAAAGTTAAGCTTTAATAGCTTAATTGGTTGAATCCCTTTCTACGCTGCAGTAGCAACAATCAAATGAATATTCATTCCACTTATGCAAAACACCACATCACGAGTGAGAGAGTAAGAACGCCTCGTGGTCTAAAAGCCTTCTTAAGGACGACGTACCTGCGTGAAAGTGCAAAAAAGCTGAATGAAGTGTGATGGTCGAAGATCTCAGGACCTCTAGCTTGTGGTCAAGCCTTGCTTCGTTCAGCTGTGCTTTCTATTTCAGTGGTGAGTGCACACAACTCAGCTCCACACAAGAGCCCTAGAAATGGTCCCTAGAGAGGGAAAGCAACACAGCTGATATGAAACCTCTTGCCCATGTGAGTCTGGGTCGGTACACTGTGTGTACAGTGTGAGTGTGTAATAAAATACCTAAGATGAAACTGATATCACATGAAATCTGCGGAAAACGGGAAAGGTAAATTGCGATGCCCAGAGGGCCTCCTGCTCCCGTTCCCCCTGTATCATACGCATCACAGATCCATTGAATTAAAATTCAATAAGATCTGGGCTGTTTCCCGAACCGTTTTGCACCAGTGAGCTGTGATATCACCCGGTTTCTCCAATCAAATCCTGGCACCGCTCTCTCACTACTATTTCAACCAATCGCCGCAGCTGAAAATTAATTTGTTGATTTTCAATATGAAGCACTCATAACTGATTAATGACTTGAACTCTGGAAAACCTTTTTTAAAGGAAAAAAAAAAAAAAAAGACGCGTTCATCTCTACAGAGGAATTCTTTGAAGGAAAAGTATTTAAAGAACAGCCCATTAAATAAACAGCATCAAGAGGTGAGAGCACGTTGAAGCCTCTGATTCTCTGTGCCGTTGCATTGTGCCTCTTGTCCCGGTCTTTAGCCCACACTCACATCATTTTAAATGGGATGCAGTGAATGACTTTGTTCCAGGCTCTCATTATGCAGGCAGCCGAGATATGCACTCTTTGTCCCATGAAAACTATTAGATTAATTAATGGAAGAACATATTTCCTTCTCTCCTCCATCCTTGCAATCAGCTTTTGAGGTCCATTCTCTGCTCAGTGAACTGATTCATTCCCTCTATCATGACAGGCCTTTACTCCTATTTGCAAAATAAGACCTGCAGCTAATTCTGATTGACTTGATAGATTTGTACAATTCAAACGCTGGCAGCTTAATGAGGGCGAGCAATAATCAAAAGTGGAAAGAAAAGGCACAAAAAAAAAAAAAGGGCCGACTTTTCAAACCCATCTTCGCCTCCAGAACATTTCACTCAAGGAACCACTCCCCGTCATTTTTTTCCCCCCGCAGATATTATCCGGTGAGCAATTACAGAGAATGTACGGCGACCGATGCATCATCCATTGCTGCACGCTGGCGGTGGGTGAAAAACAGGAGTGTTTACTGAGTAGCGCTGCCATTTACCATGGTAAATATGTGCGTCCCAGGCCAGTGAAGGGCTGATGGTTTTGCAGCAGCGTGACATCTGATATACGACTGTATGCGGGGAGAGGGCTGATCAAGGCCACCTCTATCACTCAACCAGATAATCTCTGCACCCGGGAAAAACAAATGATGGTTGCTAGCTAGCCTCAATAGCCTGCCTCACATCTTCATCCTGTTCATTAACTGTGCAGCTATTCTCGCTCTCTTCTTTCAGTCATTGTCAGAGTTTGTCCCTCCCTCCGTTATTGCACTTTTTTACAGTGTGGTAAAATATTCATTTATACTACACATTAATGCAATTCCTAGCTTTAAACCACCTCTAATTAGTTTCAACTGCTATCATCTGCAAGCCTATTATCTGTGCATGTGTGTGCACGCCTGTATGAAGGTCATCAGAGCTGTTTTGTGCTCACATCTTGAAGGATGCTTAAATTGTGCCACAGAGACACAGGTGTAAAAGAGGGCGAGACAGTGATTTAGGGGAAGGCGTCTCAAAAAGCAGGAAACACGGGGAGGTCAAGAATAGTTCCCCAGGGCAATTTATAGGCCTCTGTTATGGTTGGGAAATGAGAAAAGAGGACTAAATTGCTCGGCAGTAGGGGCGAGGATAAGAAAAGAGCCTCGCATTCTGTTCGTTCGCAGAGGAGAGCATGGACGTTCCCATCCAAAGCCTGCTCCTCTGGTTGGGTAAACAGAGGCCGAGATGCTGGGTAGATTGAGATGGATTGGACAAAGCCAGGCGCTGACCAGGGCAGCTGAATGTCCTTCCTCAAATACGGAGCATGTCGGTGGCTTTGATATTCATAAGGTGGTTTAGAGAAGGTTGGGGAGTCAGATGCGATCTGTGATATACGACAGAGTTGTGATGTGAGGTTGGCAAATGGCCTGACACTGGCATTTTGTTAACTGCAAGAGATGAAAAAGAGAGAAAGGGCAAGGAAGGGAGAACATAGAGGGAGAAAGCATTTATTCTATAGCATCACGGATATGCAAGGAGCACATGCGTGCACATTCAATGACTCACGCGTTGCAAATAGTCAAACTCGGTTAGCGTAGTTTGCGAATCGCACACAAACCAGGCAAGAAAACGCAGGCTTCCCGAATCGAGCCGTCACGTAACATACTCATTACATCCTACACGCTGTGAGCGCTTGTGTTTGCAGGGGGGTATGTTTATAGGATGTAATGAGTCAGAGATAAAGAAAAACAGAGCAACACAGGAAAAACTGAGAAAAAGGACAGAGTGAGAGAGAGAGAGTCCCGAGTCCCCCGCTGGCTGAGGTTTTCATGTAATCTGAGCACCCACGGGGCCAGAAGGAAACTTTGATCACGAATATTTTCTGCAGTCCATTTGGAGCTGACTCTGTTGTGTGTGTGTGTGTGTGTGTGTGCGCGCGTGTGTGTGTGTGCATCTTTCTGTAATGTAATGTGGAGGACATAAGCAGGTCACACAGACACATGCCTCATTCCACTTGCAGCAGACCCAAAGGATTAATTTAACGAGCTGTCGGACGCTTGTCCTATGCGGCCCTCGTTAAGACCATCATGCAGAATCTCCATTTGACTGCTGCCTGCCGTGACTAATTGACTTATTTTGCAGGCCTAAGCAGTACTGAAAGCTCTCATATTTCATATTTATCTCTTTTTGGAGCAATGTCAGGAAACTTCAGCGAGAACAGGGCGATGCATCCTCCCCTGAATACCAGAGAGCCGACGGGGTGGATGTTCCCCAAACTGCTCTGACCACACAGAAAATAAACCACATGTTCCATTTTGTCTTAATTTAGCTTTACACTGAAAAAAGGAAAAAGCATGACCTCGCTATTTATGTTCTTCAGCATAACATACTGTACATCTGATGCGATCCCACCAGACGTAATCCGCCCTGACAGATACGTCTTCATCTCCTTTTTTTTAAATCTCCTTCTACATTGTATTTTATCAAGATTAAACAGGTTTCGAGCATGCTGCTTCCAGCCCAGGAGGAGTAATGACTGCATCAATCAGGCTTTATCCTGTACTGGACTAATACCCAGAAAAATTGACTTGTTTGTTTTTCCACTGTCATCTCATCGCAAATATCAGCCTCCTCATTCCCTCCTCATACCGTCCTGGCAGAGTACATACATCCACCAAGTGTCAAGGCCCACAAAGCTCCCCGGGGCATACAGTCAGGCTTTTAAAAGCTATCTTATTGACTTAAGTTCACTTTCATTTGTCTGCTACACTGCAGAAGGCTGATATTAACAGAGGAAGGAAGTGTCGCACTTTCGCATTTAACTTCGTTTGGATGTGAAACTTTAGCAACTCGTCTTTGTTAGTGGCTGAAAGAGGCGTCAATCACCCGCTCCCACACACATAGACACACACACGCACGCACAAATGCAAACAAAACGCCCGAGGCCGCTTTGCTTTACAGTGCCGCGCCGCTCTGTAGTTTCGACAGGGCTGGGCCAATGCATTTGTGTTAGCTGGTGGCGAACAGCACGAATGGATCGGATGCTGTCTTTTATTAGATCAGTATTGTGTCTGCGAACATAAAATCTGACAAGTAAATGGAAAAACATGGATCATGTCTGTGGAAAAATCAATGATGAAGACAAGGATGTAGCGGCCAGTGTTGTGTGGACCAGGGAGGCTTTGTGGAGGATTATCACTACACATTTCTTATTGCTTTAATAGAGCCATGATCCAACATGCATAAAACACACACACGTGCAGAACTGCTCCTTTGCCCTCACACGCACGCACACACACACCCATGCCTTTTGCCCTGCACCTTCTCTGCAGTTAGGGATGCGCTGATGGATTGACAGTCTAATTGGATGTAAGCCATACCGTGCTCCCTATAGTACAGACAGACGTGGTTCTGATGCAAAGCAATCAAGTGAAACAATGTGAGTGGAGGGCCAGAGTGCTATCTGCACACCCACTCGCACAGTGAACTGGCTTTAAGAGGAACGGCAGAGGAAGAGGATGAAGAAGAAGAGTGGGATGGGAAGGTGACGACGGGGTCCGAGGTGGACTGCGAAGGTTTCAAAATGCAGATGAGAAGAAGCGGCAGATGACGCGAGATTGGGCGAAAAACAACTGCTGCAGAGAGGGAGAAATGAGGACTTTTATGTCGAGGGAGGCAAGTGATAATAATGGAGAAGTGATGTGAGTGTTCATTCAAAGCATGATGAGCTGCATCCTTCATGGCAATTTAAATAAAGCTCCACTGCTGTCGCGCTCCACTGTGGACGTCCAACGGTGAATTATTCAAATACAGTCGGTAATGTCGAAGGAAAATCTATTTTTTCTGCTCATAGTCAAGCTCCCATTTGCTTCAACTGCTCTTAGAATACTCTGTATTTATTACAAACACCGACTGCATGCCAACCAGCAAACACAATAAAACACTGCTGTTGCTGCTGCTGTCATTGGTGGTTCCTGTCGGTTTATCTGGTGTGTGTGATGCTTTCGTGTGCCTCGGCGCTGAATGGTGCTGGCAACAGAATTAGACAGAAAGTGAATGGGCTTTTGTTTGCTGTATTACTAGTGTTTGGTCCCAAGGGCAAGGACTACCATCATCGCTGGGGTATTTTCTTTGTCCTTAAGAGCTGTTTTTGTACGAGCTGGGCTCTTCTTCTCAGTCAGCTGGACAGCTCCTCCGGCAAACGAACCATGCAGCATTCATCTCGTACAGCGCTGTTGTTCTGGTGCAGCCGGCTGCCAGGCGCTGCTACTTATTGTTCCAGCTTCCTGTGCTGAAGCCAGTAACAGTAAAAGGAAGAGGAACGCAGTATAACTTGCCAAGAATGTAGTATATTTGTCAGAAAAGCCCGACTCTGACACGAATGTTACAACATCGTGTCAGTGGCGTCATTTCCTGCAGCTGTGGCTTTTGTCCGTGAGCCTCACCACCAGGTTTGTTTCTTCAGTGTGGACCATGCATACAAGATGGCGTTATATGAGCTGGCTGCCTCGGTGATAAAGACGACACAGCAACTTGCAGGGAGCTATAGTGACTGATTAGCACCAGCATGTTCCCGGCAGCTAGCATAGCGATTAGCCTGCCAGCTGCATTAATTCTGTGAGTTGTCACCGCCTCACCCGGCTTCTAGAGCAAGATTTCCCAAAGATGCACAGTTGAGTTTTACGGTGTCAATTCCTGGCGTCGTCAAGTCTTTGCTCCTTTGTAAAAGTCATGAAATTAAGGCTGGAAATCGACGCCGAGGCCGAACCGGACCCGGTGGGATGTAGCCTACTTGTATCCTGGTCGAACTTTCACACACCTGGAAAGTTGCCGGCCCGTTGCTCCTGGAGTCGACGTGATGGTGAACCTTTGTGTGATGCAACATAAAGCCACAACTCATCTCTTATTCCTCTCAGCTCACACTTTCATCTATAATTCAAGCTTCTGTCCAGTTTAGAAGGAGGATTTTCTGTGTGGTAACGTCTGTTTGGACTGGTCCCACAGAAACAGGCCTACAACACGATTACACATTCATGCCTCAGGTTAGCCACAGGACCTGTTGTGTTGTTGTGTTTGCGGTTTAATTTGTATCTTGAGATCATTGTGGTCATTTTCTTTCCTACTTTTCCCCTCGTCTCTGGCCGGATCATGATGATAAACTTCTGTCTCCGATCATTCACATCGGGAGGTGCTGCATTGACTATTTTCTATCAAGGCTCTCCAAAACAATGCGACAGCCACAGCTTGGGATTGGATCTGTTTGAGCAAGTATCTCCATTTCAATCATTTCACAGTGCGTCCTTGTCATGATCTCATACTGGCTCAGTTGTATAGCTCTCCTTCACTTCTTCCCTTTAAGTGTTTTCCCCATCTGTTTGTGAGTGTCGCTGTCAATGTGAGCCACTCTTCGTCCCTTTTCCTTCCCCTCCTCTCGCTTTCAGCCCTCCCCTCCTGTCCTCTTCCACTGCCTTTAAGCTCACAGAGTGTGACTGGTGGCTCCTGTGATTGCAGCGTGTGTCCCCTCGGACTGAAGCAGACGCTGCCTTTGCTCCGGGAGGGGAAGCTCATTTAGGCTCTTCATCATCAGGGAACAGTGGTCTGTCCTTTTTGTGTGTGTGCGCGTGCGCTTGTCGGCGTGCATATGATAGATGAGATGCACAGACAGTTAAAAGCGTGGAAACATTAGCGCAGACAGATTACATGCAGGTGGCGTAGCAGTCATTTTCATTCCTGTTGGCATCCTGCTCACGAGGAAGAGGACATGTCAATTTAAAGACTCGGGGTGTAAGTGAGAGATGTAGTGAGAGACTAGAAAGACGGCGACTAGAAAGAGACTAACTGGTAAAGGATTGCACTCCCCAGCATGTTGACAGTGAGCCTGACAGTTCATTAATCCAACCAAATCCCTCCAAAGTTACTCAAGTGTGGATTCTATTTTCAAATTTCCTATTAGTTCCTCTTTGTGGATTAAGCACTGCAGTTCACAAGTGAGTGCCCAGCCCCAGCCCTGGCCCAGCACATATAATTGGCTTGTAATGGATTTGGGGTCGTCTTTGCATCACTGATACGGATAGATCCGAGGCGAAGCGGCTGCTTTCCAGTCTCTTCTCACACACAGCCCATGTCGAGGCCTCTGGTTCTGTATAATTCTTTTCTTTGCTGCACATTGTCATTTTCTATTTCTGTGTGTAGCTGCGGCATCCATAGCTGGAGGACTGTGGCAGGGGAACGTGACACGGCTGGAGATGAAACATGTCAGGTGTCACGCAGCCTTAGGGCTCCTGTCACCGTCGAGACCCCTGATTCACATTCTGAAGCTGTCCCCCACATCTCGGACCCTGTGATTCTCTTTTGACCTCTCTTTGTCTCTCCGACGTTCCTCCTCTCTCTCTTTATTTTCATTTTGACCTTGATCCCGCTTCATTAACTCGTTCCCTTGCTTCAAAATTAAGACACAGACTCCGATGCGCACTCAATCACGGACTCAAATGTAGAGCTGCAGTACATTAAGAGGCTTATTTTACTTGCTAAATGTCAGGATTTATCACAGCTGGTGGATCACATTGACATTTTCTGTCCGGGTATTATAAGAAACTAAATTAAATAAATGCTAATCTGTTTTTTCGGCTTGTTTTATTGATTATTATAGTCAAAATCAGTTTGTTATTCTGAAACCATACTGTAAGGTAACATACTGATTATTGAATGTCATTATATCATAGCCTCATCTTCTATATTGAAGACAGTATTGGCATATTTACCCATGAGGAAACATCAAGGTGATTCAATACATTGACTTAATAACAGTGAATAGATTCAGACAGTGATGGTTATATTTACTGTACTTTTCTACAAAAATAACACTGATATTGATTCATGACTCCTTCAAATTAAAACCGACTGCTCATGAACAAATTATAAAATATAGCATGAGGTTTTGAAGGCTGACACCATTACATTAATTCACTGTATAATTTATTACTGAGGGAGATGAGGAAGGGAGAGACTGATGCAAACTTGCATGTCATTGATTCAGGTTAAGGGCATCACAGAGGAAATCAATGCGATGATCACACAAACGATATAATATCCATCATAACAGAGCTGCACCGATATTTTGACCGAGCAGTGTGCCAGTCGGAGATGGAGCTGTGTTCACATTTAGAAAACAGCAGCTCGCGGTTAGACTGGTCATCCTGATAGTCGCAGCATATGGGGATTAGTGCTGCCTCCCTGAGTCAATCCTCAGCTGCTGGTCTCGCCGTGGCCTCGCCACCACCTCCAGCGTGGGATCGTTGAGACAATGACATCACTGTTCTGGGACCTCACATCGCAGCTGAAGACGTGCTCCAGGACGGTTGCGGGACGCAGAAGGCAATGATAGCCACTCGGTCTTGCCCTGGCAAAGAAGGGCGGACAGATTGGCGGGGCGAGTTGACTGAAGCTTGAACTTGGTGTGAAGCCCTGCCAGAGATCAGGCCAGAACCCCACCGCCTGCATCCATTCTTATTTATTCACATTGCTACCACATCCAACCGGGATGTAAGCCCTGCCATGAACTCAAGCTGGGGTTGACCACTGGGCCTTTGTTTTATATTTAGAAAGTGGGAAGACATGGGATGGAAGATGGATGTAAATATTTTCCAGTGTACTACAGTAACTATGTCCCATAGACTCTATAAATATGGACAACGTGCGTCCACTTCCTCCCACTGTACAAACACAAAGCCAAAATATCCCAGATGTGAGCGCTGCCATTTTGCACTGGTGACATTATTCGAAGTCGACGCAACATCTGGAGCCACGGCACCGAGATCCCGCCCATACACCTCCGACTCAACTGTGAGCACACATGAGCTGTCAGTCATGACACCACAAACACTTCCCATGCACCAACATGGAGGGGGCAGCTTTTATAACCTGTACTCCAGCCGGCCACCAGGGGGCAATCAAGATGATTTGGATTCACTTTCAGAGAGCCGTCATATCGTCCACCTTTACATAAAGTCGATGCCATATCCCAAACACAAGCAAGCCTCCTGTGAAAGTCTACAGCCCATTTGAAATCCTCCTCTGTTGAAGTATGTTGAAATCTATGGGAAGCCAATGCGTGTAATTGAATTTATCACTACAATAGCTTACATTGTGTAATTGAATTGAATCATTACTGCAATGTTCTGTGAGGTTGGTTAGCTTGCAGGCTGGAACAGACTGGCGTAAACAGAGACACACACACACACACAACTCACTCCATATTACGCTTACACACACACAACCACTCCGGTGTAATGGTGGTGCAATTCAAACTAACAAGGTTGGAGTCTGCCATCTCACAGTCTGATGGTCCCAAGCCAATTATCACAACATAATGAGCTGGTCAGCTAAGGATGCTTGCTTACATTCATTTAGAATGCACTACCAAAGTGGGTACGCGCCTTTTGTGCTTAAATGGTGTGTGTTTGCATGTGTGTGGACGCTCCAAGAAAAATCATTCACACTTATAAACTAGTGATAATATATAGGGGCTACATATAGGAGGAAAATAATAAACTGTGCTGCAGTGTGAACTGTTTATTTGCATGTATAAAGAAGTGAGGGGAGTGGATTTTTGCTCATGGTGCAGAGACGGATATTTGTGATAAAAGCAAAGCCCAAAAGGCTTTTCAATGACATTTGCTGATGGCTGATTTTGTCGGTGCTCCGACGCTGCGCATCACCCTGGATACACCCGTTTCCATACACATGTAATTATGATTAGAAGTACATTTGTTGTCCATGCATACCAGCCTTTAAACAAAGAATCCAAAAGCAAATGCGACCCTCGTGTTTGACAAACAAAAACGCATTAATGTCTGTTAGAAAATCTGCAGCCTCCCTAACATCACGTCTCTGCCGTATTTGTTCTTAAAGTTCCGACGTTGCCATTTGCTGAAGTTTGTGCTCGACTTCCTGTATATCATCAAGCGCAACTACTGTACCATGTCTGTTTTATGGAGCAGATTTATTGGTCTTAGAATGCTGCAGAGAGCACTTTAAAGATATGCAAGGGACAAAATAAACATCCCTCAATGAGATGCACATTTGTGATAAGAAATCTATGCAAATTACGGTGTGTCTAACAAAATACAGATAAGCAAATTCCAACCTTCAAAGTCATGGAAGTCAATGAAAAAGCTGTTAACAATCTTTGAATAAGCCCGCTGCAGTGCTTCTCTGAAGGAAAGCTGTCCTTTACATTGAGTTGGTGTTCTGTTTGATTAAAGTACAGATTGACGAGTGGTGGACTGCTGCTGCTTGGTGAAGCAGTTTCACAAAGTGTCCGATACGTGTGATGAGGTAGCGCCTTGCTGTGCTTCATTATTTTACACTTCTACGTACATAAAACACATCTAATCCTTGAAATATTGAAACGAAACCTTCATATTTGCAACGCCAGGTGCAAAATCTATAATGGAAGAATCCTGATCTTCATATGCTGCTTTACATGCTAACCAGGTCACAAGACTGTCAGAGCATCTGCTTCGTGTTTGCAGATGGAAACAACGTGTCCTGTCTACAAAGCCAGGATGGTTCTATCCTTGTTTTGAGAAGAAACTGTGCCCCTGACAGCCTTTCTTTCCCCTCTTCACTTGACACTCAGCACCACCTGCTCCCACCAGTCTTTGCACTGCACCCTCATCCAAAGCAGCTGGCAAGTATAATTGTGAACTGGGCCGACTGGGATGGCCAACAACAAAGAAATCAACTGGCTTGTTGCATGAAGGTGCTCCGCTCATGTTTCACAATTCCTTAAATGGAAAGCTTTATTTTTGGCCACTAGGGGGCAGAAAAGAGAGGACAAAACAAGCTGACATGCACGCAGCCCTAACCAATTGCCTGCCTGCACTTCCAGCATAAGCAGAACCAGATTAGCATTGATTCAGTGTCGTGTTTATGTTCCTGTTTTGGTCTCCACCACCTTTATCTATCGGGTGTTTGGCGCGAGAGTATTACCAGTTCATTCTGTTGAAACCAATAAGGCATTGTGGTTAATAAGAGTGAGTGAGCAACAGTAAATGTGCCAACAATGAACTGAAGAGGCCAAAAAGCTCCACGGAGCTGCAGAATCAGACGTTACCTCTCTCACTATGAGCGACCGTTTCACATTAAACAGTCATTTGATTTAACGTCATTACAAAACATATTGATTGATGCAGGTTCAACACTCCACAATGCCCAAGGCTCGCAGTCACAAACTGTGAAGAACAGGAGAGCACTTTTTTTACAACATATAAAGAATGAACCAAGAAGCAATATGACCCCGAGGGCTCCCAGCTCCGCGCCACTGACGGCAATTGAATCAGATCTGGCCGGAGCCCTGGATTTTAATGATGCGGTGAATGCCTTTGCCCAGAGACAGTGAGGTAAAACACACATGGTTCAAGGTCAGACAGCTCTGTTACCAGGTGATAATGTTTACTGCTCGTTTAATGAGTGGTGCAACAGTTTGTCTCGCTCAGTAATCAATGCTTTGCTGGTTTTGATGGGACATTTTCAGCGTGAACGTCAGCGTTAGATTTTTTCGAACAAATCTTAATTTGAAAATGGTGCAGAAATGACAAACACTTAAAATGTTTCAAAAACACTGAATTCAGATTACAAGGGTTAGCAAAGGTGTCACTGAGGGAAGCTGCATCCTCTGCTGCCATTATTTGGGAGCTGCACATTTTGTGTGTGTCTGCAGACAGGAGCTTCCATTATGTCTGAGCAGAGCACTCCATGTTCTTAATCCATCCAGTCTAATCTCTGATGCTCCCTAAAGATTGTGCCTTTGCATCTTTGTTTTTCTAACGTTCATAATTATTTTTTCCTCTTAACAGAGGCCCTCCACTGCCGACTCTCAGGGTTTTCTATTTTTTCCTACACAGATGGATACATCAGTCCTGAAAAAACATAACTGGGTTGAACTTTATGTCTATCAAAAGAGCAGAAAATCTGACTTCAGCCCTGACTGGCATATTAACAACATCATTTAAAACGGCCTGAGATGAACCTTTACAGACAGACAAAACAGATCAATGCAGCAGTGTTCAGACAATGCATTAGCTGCATTATTCATATTTTATTTTATTTTAAGCGGGTAAAACGTATCCTATCTGTATAATTGCTAGACGTCCCCGGTCAAGGACGCCTCAATTAGGGCCAGAAGAAAACAAGTCGTCAGAGGCAGCAGACAATGCACTGGAGAATTGTGATAATAAGTGGATCTGTATTGATAAAATTAAGTTAGAAAGCAGAACACTGTTGCATATACAATCCAATGTCAGTGTCCATATCTCGCTCAGGTTGGGATGACTCGATGTGCTTATTAATGTGAAAACACGGCTCAATGTTAGGAGCATTTCTTTTGTTTCTTTGGCCTGATTAAGTGAGCGCTGCTCTACTGCAGGATTGGGTCAATTCTTTAACGTGCTTTTCTTCAAAAATGTATAATTGCAGTATTTGTCATCAATAAACACACATTCTTCTCCAGCCAGGGTGAATTAATATACAAACTGAACATATATTGTCCATGCAATGCTCATTTACATGTTTGAAGACACGGCTTCTCTGTTACGCCTCTGAATGCATCAATAAGCACTTTGCAGCTTGGATGAATGACTCATTGTTTTGACACCTCTCAATCACTCCTCTTATTATTTTCTCTTGAACAAACTTATAACAAAAGCTCATTTTTTAACATTATTTTAGCTTTCTGGTTTTGAAGACTGAACATAATTGAAGACAACTGTGCAGGCAACATGAGATACCATACGAGACACACACGTGATGTGATTAATGTACAGCTTTACCTTATGTGACTACAGACTGGCTGATTTCTTAATTATGTTTGTCACTGTACAGCATTTTGAGTTTCATAGAGAAGCTGTGTCTCTCTGGGCAATGAGCCATTTCTATTTTCTGCTTCCAGCCTCAGCAGCAGTAGACCAACAGTCTGTCACGGTCCAATGGGCCAGAATTTGTATATTTGTCCATAAGTATATGTGTATGTTTGTGTGTTGGTAGGGCCAGTGTGACCAGTGCCAGGCCATGCAGAACTGTGGCATTTTGTTTATCCTGGCTCATGTCGTCTTTCTCTTATTGACCCATCACTGTGTCCGTGTGGACTGGCCCTCGCTCCCTGACACTACACAGATAATGGCTTTTCTGGAAACTCGGGGCATTAGGCGTCTCCACTGAGCTGTAATTATACCACTAATGTGCCAATTTCCAACGCATTCCTCTGAGGTATTCATTTTTACTGTTTCATCTGAAATGTGTCAAGGCTGGAACAGAACAGTCATTGAGAAAATACGGCTTTTTGCTGAGGTTTTCCATTTATTCCCCATGTAATTTTAACCCTGATGGAGGAGGACTAGAAAAATAAAATGTCAGCGTGGACATCAGAGCGGTTCCTCTGTTAAAAATCAGTCACATGGCTTGTCCTTGTAGCCATGGAGATGGAATTACAAAACACCTCGGAGGTTCTTGCCCTTGATATGTTTAATTTTTCAGAAACTAATGATATTCGCTCTGGCTGCATATTCATTACTCTTTCAGAGTGGCTCAAGTGATGCAATGTTTCTATGACTTTGATCATCCTTTGAAGACGAAATTTCCTTGCGAGTGTTTGACACAGGTAAGAAAAATGGTTCCACCCACAGCAAACCCTCGCCATGTCTCCAAAACTTTGTTACTTCCCCCCAACGAGCCTGTAATGACATGCAAAATGTCACTCTGTCTCTCGCCGAATGCCTAATTATTGCCTGCACACACTGTGATTTTGGATGGGATCAATTTAGATTCCATTACGTTCCTCGGCTTGCCAGTCCCAGTGGTGGCGCTAATGCAGTCCTCCCAATCTGCACCAGTTTTAAATGAGGAAGGAGCATTGTGATGAACGGCCCATTTGTTAGCAACCACATTAAAGCCACATTAGCTAACAGTGTCCACACCCCCAACATAAACACACATGCACCAGCAGCTGAATTGATTGATCGCTTATCCATGCTAAAATTCATCCAATGCATTTGTCGCCTCTCGCTCTGCGGCTGCTTTCTGTCCTTGTCGTTCTTACGAAACTTCCTTTATTTCCGCTTCCTCCTCCATTCTTCCTTTCTCCCTCTCCATCTTCTGGGGAGGAGAGTGCACTTAAAAGAGTAAACGAGTGTAACGCTATTCCTCAGTGCAGATTTTTGCAGTGGTTATTACCATATGATTATTAGTGATGGACAATTGGCCTCAAAGATGTTTCATTATGGAAAAGCTCGCTGGGATCTCATTAGCACTCTCAGTCTAAGGGCTGCTGCTCAAGCCTGCTCTGCTCTGGGGAATTACATTTCGATCACCAGGGCTGGAGTTAACAAGGCAACATTAAAGGAACGTGAAGGTGCAACAGCCAAAAAGAGACAAATTAGTAACCTCCAAGAGTGTCAGAGGTGCTCTTTTCATATAAATAAATTACAAGACCAGTGTTGGATCTAAAGGCTATTACATCGACTTACAGTATAGCCTGGTTTGCCTACACAGCCACTGTTTGGGGATTGCAGCCCCTGATGCTGTAAGCATTTGTTTTTCTTTTTGTCTGACAGGAGCATCCATCAAAAAATGTAATTTCATTTCTTTTCAGCTGTTGATAAAGTTGCTGACTTGTGCCAGTCCTCCCCGTAGGATCAATAGCTGTTTATACAAATAATGCTGGAAAGTACAACACACCCGTCGCGTTGCTGGAGGTGACTCTCTCTAAGGGCGGCGGCGGCAGCGGCGGCAGGCAGGCGGCCCTGTGGTCGGCTGTTTTCATTCAGTACCGTGGACGCACTTATATTAAGCACATAAAGCTTGAGGAATTGTGTAAGTGTTTGTACGGTCCGACAGCAGAGGTTATTACACACACTGACCCAATAATTGAAAGCAGTAATTGTATACAAGTAAACCTCATGGAATTACAGGACCTTTGGGTTGCAACCCACAATTTATCAGGCTTTTACACAACACACAGTACAGTGTGCGTGAGCAAATTAGATCTGTTAAGGGCTTATTGACCTCTGCTCACTTTTTAAAATATACACTGCTCGCCATATGTCACACATGGCAGAGCCATCAATGATGGAAGCTAATTACTTCTGGCGTGTGAACATTTCAAGCTGTACCACCTCACTGTAGTTAGCGCTGCTCTAAAGTCCCAGACATCCTCTACCACGGGAAAATGCAATTTCCGCAACTCAATTTTAAGACTTTGTCTCATCTTTTGTTCTGAATGAAGTCACCTTAATCCTTGCTCTTTGGAAGGTGCTATAATTACCGCAGGTATGCTGCATTACCCAAAACAGTTTGAGGAGACAAACAGAACATAAAAGAACTAATGTTTCCAAAATGAGAGAAGCATAAAAGAAACAAAAAAAAAAGCAGAGCGAAGCAAGACAGCAGGTGCAAAAGTAAGGTGAGAGTGATGGTGAAAAGAAGAACACAAAGAAAGCGCGAGCGAACAAAAGCGGTGAGTTACTATATGTTTCACATGAGGCGCACTATCAAAGCTCCCCTGGAATACAGCACAAACGTGTCTCTGAACACAGGTGCAGTGAAACACCCCTGAGAACACCTTACAAGTGACAAGTAACCGCTGACGTGACACCAAGTCTGTGCAGAGTGAGACTTTTTATTTCCAGCTAGTTGGAGGAGTAATGCATGACATCACGTGAATGTTACTGTTCGCGTTTGTCCTGCGACGATCAGTGAATCCAGTCCATAATAGCCACCAATGATATCACACGTTCATGTGTCCATTCATCTTGCGCAGTGACATTTCACTGCTCATAAAAACTCTGCAGTTGTGTGAAACATCCCTCTGCCTCATTTAAGCCTTTCTCCCTTGTGCTGTCCAGTATGTGGATACTAATACACAAACAGTTCTGTCAGCTGGTTGTTGTTGGACTTCAACTGGCAATAACTGACTTTTTGGCCACTTGGGGGCAGCAGAAACAAAGATGTGAACGCTGACATGTCATCACACGACGAACTTAATGACAAATCGCTTTTCACATCCAGCAGCAACGAGGCAGCGCTCCTTCATGTCCACCTGGTGGATGTAAATCCAACATTCGCTCCTTTTTCGAGAGAAATATCTGACTCTTTAGCTGCTAAACGTTCCACCATGTTCACCAGCTCAGCGATGACTGAGTCTGCCTGCTGTTTGGGGCAGGACAGTCGTGAACAGCAGCGCAGTTGTGGACTTTACAGGTAAACAACAAAGCTGTCTGAAGTTTAACGGAGTAAAAAGTACAATATTTGCCACTGTGGTCATCAGAGAAATATGAAGTCTGTAAACATTTGCAGCACAGCTGGTCGCTGATGAAGTGGATGATGAGAATAACTTGAGGCTCCGTTGCATGACTTGACCACCAGTCAGTGCTAGTGGCATAAAGCTCTTTCTCCACTTGCTCACGGACAATGCTGCACAGTTTTGCCATTTTAATTTGGCTCTAATCTGGTAGAGTTTGCAGCCTGGTGCCATCATGGCGCCATCTTTTGTCTTCCTGCCACACAATTCATTTGGCGTTTTCAGAGGATGGCAGAAAAGATTGCTTGCATTACCTGTCTTTCGACATAATTTGCAGATTATAGTTTACCGCTCTGACTAACAGAAGCTGCATCAGTCCTTCTAGAAACCTGCAACGAGTCTTGGGACAAGTTTTTGTTTCTAGTCAAAGGCAAAATGAGGCCTCTAAGCACGGTCGAGTCAAAATTCATGCCATCGTGCAAATTCATACCACTGCACTTTCTATACCATCCACCCCTATGGTCACATGCTGCAGCTGCATGAGCAGCAGCGAGTTCAGCCTTTGATTTCTTCCTTTTTCACTCAAACTCAGCTATGAACTGCGGACATCTTAATCACACCATTTGACTCGTTAATGAAATTGTAGGCATATCGACAAACAAAATGGTCAGTTGTGGCCGGACCACTGCAGTCTTTTCCGGTCGTTCATTTTGTGTGTCAGAACTGACTTGGTCAGTTTTGCTTGTCGATACAACGCTGTCGAAATAATCAGAAAAAATGTGTAATTGAGAACAGGAAATCAGTAGCCAAGCAGTCACAGTGAACGCCTTTATAAGTCTGATTTATCACTTCCTGTTTGCTGATTTAAAGGTTTGGAAATGGAGAAAAAGCATGACAGACTAATGCTGACCAACATAACATTGGACATATTTTTAAATTGTTGGTCATTTGTGGAGCATTTTCTGCAAAGTTTTGCCGTTTTTTGTGAGACAAAAAGAAGCAATTTGACGACCTCACCTTGAATTTTCAGAGCTCGTGTTTGGTGATTAATTGAGTCACAGTCACTAATTGCAGCCCCGCTGATGGATATTGCGTGTCTAACATTAAAAAAACTCAGTCAGTGATGCACATTTTGACAAAGTTGTTTCAGAGCTGCATTCTGAAGCTTTACTATTCAGCACAGTGGCTTGGCATTCCTCTATAAAACCTCCCACACATTTTCTCTGAAATGTTTTCCAGTTCAGCAGATAGAAAACAATTCCACCTGCATGAGAACTCTGTGCCTCCTTTCCCACCTTTACCACAACATCACCTCCTCCTCCTCCTCCTCCTCCTCCCCCTCTTCCTCTCGCTTTCACAGTTCAAGCACATCAGCAGGCTGCTGAGACACAACCCCGAGGTTTGCGGCTCTCCACTCAATATTTCCTCATCACAAAGAAGTGGCAGACCAACAGGAGTGAGGGGAGAGTGCAACGACAGGCAGGCAGACATTAATGACTGGCTGGTTGATGTGCTAGAAGCCATATCTCCAACTTTGAGCCTCAGACCTCGGTTACCTCACAGTTCACCTCAGCACTAAAGAGTGTTTGCCCGCTACCGAGCTCCAGCACCTCTGTAGTACTCCAGAAGGAAAGGTGATTAATTAATAGCATTGATTGAGCACTGATTCTTTGCACCTCCCCAAGGTCACAATGCACAGTTGATAGATAGGAATTGGCAAGCAATGCACTTCTGAAATAGTGGAGATTCTTGGCTGACTCAATAGACTGTAAGGGTGCAGCAGTATGGTGGAAACATAGAGGGCATGTGAGAGAAATAATATCGCAAGGCAAACAAAGCAGGGAAGCAAAGAACATTCAGTTCAAAGCCTGTTAACAGACTGACACACGGCGCACGCGGGAGCAAACACACGAAATGTTAAATACCTATATGACACTTGATATACTTTCAACCGTGGTAATGACTACTAATCAGCTCACCTGAACAGCGAGCCAACATCCTCGCATTTTAACAAGGGTCTTTCAGCGAGAACTGGCACGCACCGCCGCCACGTCGAGGCGGGTACACCATTCATAAAACATTAAGGCGGCTTTTATTTATTTAATTATTGAACACGTTCCCTTTCACAAGAAAGGGATACGGAGCCTCGAGGAATGAGGGGAGCAGTTTCCAGCTTTGTTGGGGACAATAAAAGAAAGCGAGGGAACAGAACAGATTGGAAAGAGAAGATAGCTGAAACTCGAACGGCACGTCGGGAGAATTCTTCCGTCTGCTCCTCCACGCCGTCACAAACTGCCGCCGTTCTCTCGTGTGCTTCTTTTAAGCCCTCTCATTCCTCTCCGAAAACCAAAGCAGTGCGCTCTGCAGGGTATTCAATATGCAATGCTAAATTGGACCTCATTTTAACCCGGATTTGTCATGTAAATCTTTAGAAAAGCGCTTCTCAATTTGTCCAAAAATGTTCGCTTCATTCTGACATCAAAGCAAAAGCCTACACTGACCTTATATTTGTAGAATTTGATAAAGTGCTAAAAAAAGCTGAACTATAGTGAAGTGAAGCGCTACTTTTCGATTATGCACTGAAACACCTGATAACCTCGTTTGATTGCTGCATTCTGCATGATGACTCTTCATGATTGGTCGCCTTTAACTTTACTTTCCATCTCAACTACCGCTGATATCAGACTGAATGTAATGCTCATGATTGTATAGGCTGCAGTGTGTGTGCGTGCGTGCATGTGGGTGCGTGACGTCCGGTCAGGGAGATGGCGGCCCACTTTTAGTAACTGATGAGAGTGGGAAAATAGAACGCTTGATTACCCCCGACACCGCTCGAACGGCGCTCCTGCCAATGAAGGTTATTGGGCCTCTTTACACGAGTGGTCAAATATAGAAGGACACCATCGTGATCTAGTTTTCAGGTGTGTCTTACCTCTCAAACAATGAGGCTTTTGATTAATCATGTATCTGGTGAGCTGGTCGTGTGTGAACGAGGCCTCGCCAAAGCCGACATCATCGTTAGCAGTCGGGGTCGTCGGCGTCTTTAATCATTATCGCCGTGAACGCGCTCACCGTCTACATTGTCACCGTTAAGCGAAGCCAATCCCTTTACTTCTCTGACTCACAGACACACATTTCCTGCAACAGCAATTTACTCCCTTTCCCATTCAAACAAGCGTGTCAGACATACAGCAAAGGCCGGAGCAGCCCTGAACAAAACACTCCCCAGAGGACGCGGTACTGATGGTTTTTCTACTATGTAATGAATGAAAAACACAGAGTGCTACAGCTGTCCCCCCCAGGCCTGTAAAACCCTCTAAGAATCCCCGCACCCCCCCCCCCCCCCCCAGTCCCACCGCTGCCATCGTCGGCTCGAACAGGACGTGCGAGCCGGCACATACTTTTTATAACTAACAACACCTGTCCAAGTGTGCAGCCATGACAATGCATCAAGCAAATGAAATCCGCCGTAATTGTAAACATTGCCTTGGTTCTCTGAAGTGTAAAGGCCCCCGCCTGAAGACGAGTCAACAAACAATATGCTAACACAAATACACAGTGCAGCCTCCTGACCCTCAGCAAACACATACTAACACACACCTTAAGAAAAGGACCCTCACACCTCTGCCCTGTGAAGTCATGTGAATAGGTTGGACTCTCTGTTTTGGGCCTTAAGCTCTGACTGCTGCCTGCTCTTTGATACCAAAATGTAATTACCTTTTGAAGCTCTGCCTCCCTCTCTTTTTCCACTGAGGGATGCAAGAGAGACAAACTCAAATGTGTGTTTCATGTGTGTTTCTTCCTCTACTGACACTCCAATTACCAAGAAACTTCGTGGAAAACCTCAAACACCTGAGCTCTAATTCCTCCTACAGAGCTGGTTTTCCTTTTCGCTGCTTTCCCGCCGAACACTTTGATATCGAACATCTCTCTTAAACTTAAGATATAACTCAAACCCCATTAATGCGACACTTAAGCTTCGGGAAAAGTGTCTGATTTACACTGTTTTTTTCCACAGTCACAAACAAGTCTCTCCCCTTAAACTCTCGTTTGCTGTCTTCGAACATGTTAACGGAGTTCCTCTGAAAGTTGGTGCAAAACATCAAAACTTTTGAGGATAAACTTAACAGACAGCTACTCAGATTTACAGCCGACGTTTTGTTTATCGTCTTTTCTTTTATAACTCAAGCTATAGGAAAGATTTTAACCCTATTGGTGAGAGTTAAGTAGTCTCAGCAGCTGTGGGTGTAAAGAATGAAGAGGGTGTCTGAATCACTCCTTCATGCACCAGGTAGGATGATCTGCTCGCTGAGGTTGTGTGAATAATTTATGCACACAGTGTTTTATATTCACTAACAAGACAACAAAATTTCACATTGCTGACTGAATATATTTTACCTATCAGTAGGAGTTTTTACCTTTGCATAAAAAAAAAAGCTATCAGTGCATCAGATCTGCTACACTGCAGCTCCTTGAGGTCGTTCCGCTGAATTTAAGCAGTGCTAATATTTGCTCTGCTTTAATTGCACTGCTTATAATGCTGCTTTTTGTTTACAGAAGTTCTCCGAAGATTTAAGTATTTTTTCCTGGATGGAAAGCAGAGGCAGTGAAGCCGATCCTGCCTTTTTTGCATCATTTTCAAAACATATTCAATGCATGGTTTTCATAAATCACAGGTGTAGTCATAAGGCAATACAAAAACCTACGATATGCCACACGACGCTGGCGCCATGGCTGTATGGATGACAGCTTATGAAAAGGCCTTGACAACAATTGAATGGATTGTCATGAAAGTCTGCAGACATCTGTGTTCCCTAATAAAACAAACATGAAATTAGCATTAGCTACACTTTGCATTTGCTAATTAGCACAAAATGTAAAATGTAGCTAATGCTAATTTCATTTTATGACATCTGCTAATTAGCAGATGTCAGAATCCTGAAACTCTAAACTGAGATGGTGAACATGATAAACATTACACCAGCTAAACATCAGCATGTTAGCATGCAGACATTAGCATTTGGCTCTAAGCTGTGTCCAAGTCCAGCCTCTGAGAGCCACTAACATGGCTGCAGACACTTGAAATTATATTCCTTCATTCTCAAAAAAAGTTGCTCAAAGTAGTTTTAAACTGCAGCAAACTCTGACTTAAAGCTAAAGTAAATAAATCAATTTCTAAAGCACTGCAGCATTTTAAATGCCCAATTGGTACTGGGATAACATTTGCACTGGTTCAACGGTGGGACCCATGTGGGCGACTGGATTTATTTAAAAGTGGATTTTATGCTGGTATATATCCGAGTCAGACTAGATGCAGGAGTGGGTGGTCATGATGGTGGAAGGCCATGACACTCCCACGGGCACGGGGGATAACAAGACCGCATTAGGAAGGAGGCATGCACATAATGCCAAAACCACAGCTCTATTAAGTGGTATAAAGTTTGTGATGTTTACTGAGTCTGAAGAACAGCCTAACCTCAAGGGTTAAGGGCGAGGAGAGTTAATGTGATATGCAACTACAAACCGGGATAATTGGTTTGGCATTTAAAAAGTGGCTGACAGCTTGAGCGGCTTTAGCTTTAAGTTTTTTTGTTTTTCGGATTAAGTTTAATAATTGCAGCATTAAAAAAGAAAAAAAATCACATGAAGTTTTCTGACAGCTCTGACACTAAATACACTAGATAGAGTATTATAATATGCACAGCAACACAAGAGGGACAAATCTGAGGATAAAGATATTAAAAGAATGAAGATGTTATTACACTGGAGTTTAACAGCGTAACAGATGTTGACACGTTCAAATGAAATTGGATTCAATGGGTTCAAGATCAGAGGACTTAAGATGGGATGTTCTTGTTGGCATTTCGTTTCATTTCCTGTCAGCGAAATCCATGGTCTGCGTTTTACTGGGAACACTCGACTAATGCGGACGAGATAACTAAAATATGAAATGGAAGCAGTATTTCCTCATCATAAAGTGTGCCTGCTATGATCAGCATTTCATCAGAGTTTAAACATGAGGGTTATCCTGAAGAAGCCACGCCGAGGTGCCGATTGTAGCGCAGCATCCGCTCTGTAACTTGTAAACCTAAGCAGATTTGATCGAATTAGTTTTTGACCGACTTGAGTTTTTGTTGAGTGCAAAATAATTACCGCAAGCTAGTGTTTTCCAAGGCTGAACACTTTCTTGTTGTTGTAATTAATCACTTAAATTAACTCCAAGAGATTTTTTGGAGCAGAACTAATGGCTACACAACGGGGTTATTGAATGTTCATTCCATTTTAGGACTTGGAGTTTCCTCTATTCTGGTAAACCGTAATTGTTGCATATTCTAATTCAGCCTCCAGAAAAGCAGCAGAGTAACAGGGTACTGACAGATAAGTGTTTGATTGCTTTTACCCAGGCTTGATTTGAGATACCGAAGAAGGAGTTCGTGAATCACTGGGCCAGCTGCTGTGTTTGAAGCCAGGAGCGTTGGACTGCAGCATCAGGTGAATCCATTAACATTAACTATGGATCATACTCAGAGGAGAGTACAGCAGGTAAACTGTTAAGGGCACTGAAGATTGTGCACTAAGTGGAGGGATGTACTTCACTTCATTTCTCAGCAAAAGCAAAAAGAAATGTATAAAAAATGTGTGATTTCTTTTCCAAGCTCTGGCATCCGGCCATGTTTGGTTTTACCTCCTGCTCCGAAGCTAAATGACAGTCTCAACCAGAAAGTAAACATGTCACAACGTCTCCTTTAAAAAGGTTGACTGGGTCCCTCGTCGGTCAGATGGAAATGAGTGTATCCTCAGTGAATGTCAAACTAACAAACGCGAGCGCGTCACTACACCTTCATCTCATCCAGCGCCTTAAACAGCACAGTAATAGCTTCCTCCTTCACAGCCTCCACGATGGGGAAAATAAAAAAAAAAATTGAGCGACGAGGCTGAAAACAACTCATGAGATGCAGGATAGCCTCATTATATCTCACTGTGAGGAAGAAGAGGGGGAATTAGATCCAACTAGTCGCTAAGTTCGTTATTATCTCGGCCTGGAAATTCTTACACAACAAATATTATGAGGATTTAAAGGACAGGCTGCGTCGGTGCAGGACGGAAGAACGCTGCTTTACAAGCCCCATAATTTACAACAGGAATTTGGACAACTCTCCTTCATGTTGGTATTAAACAACATTTTAAGAGTGGGAAAAAATAAATCTTTCTCCCAACATGAAGCCAACATGATGCTGGATGTCTGCTGTTGCGTACCTCCAATAGTTTGCCTCAGGTTTTATTAGTGAACTGTGCACCAGGATGCACCTTTTTTATGCCTTTGTGTGTTTTCACATGACGAATAATGAGAGTTTGTGTGTGGGGCTGCTGCTCTGCAGGTGCGCAGAGGTAGTAAATAATGTATTTCTCATATCCATAGGTGATATGTACTGAGGAGAGAACATCAATAATTAGAAATCCATAGACAGTAAAAAGCAGCAATCACAAGCACATGACAAAATAAAATATTGATGCTAAAAAATACATATTGTAAAGAAATTGAATATTCGGCCTAAATGTGTGAGCTAACAGTCATCCTGATTCAGGTCCTGCCATGGTGCCTGCGTGGTCTGGAGAGAACTGCAGCTCCTGCTGCTCTGTTGAGCCAACTGACAACTCAACTGGGCTTTTGATGCTTTTGGCCACTCACAAACCGTTCAATGCAAAGCCTTGACGGCCCCACATTCTCGACTTAAGAGTATGGATACTATACACAAAACCAAGGTGTTACTCACAGACAGTCACGTCTGGAGAGCCCGGTGCTCACCTGCAACCACGTCTCCTCGAAAAGAAGGGAAACCAGCACTGCGACAAACTGTTTGCAACCCTTATGTCATGTTTTTGATCAAATTATTAATGTAATTTAATTGATTATTAATTAATCATAGCCCTAGGTGCCACCCTGTTGCACCCCAGGAGCAACAAAAGAGTGGAAGAGATGTGGAACGCTCCAAAAACACCTGTTTGGAACATTCCACAGGTAAACAGGTATGAAAGGGTTGCATGATTAGTACCTCATGTGTACCTTTTGGTCATATCAAGTGTGGAATTAGGACACAGTGAAATGAGATCCTGCTTTTGCAGACGTCATTTTTTAAAGTTGAAAAAAATTGAAATTAGACTCACCATCTGTGGGAGCGTACCTGCGAGTCTTGTGGGGATAGTAAATTTATGATCTGTTCGGAGCCCACGGTGCAGTTACTATGATTTCTCTCACTTTATCTATTGCTCGAATTCACAGAGACTTTTTACGGGCCTTATCCTGTCCAATTTTATGATGAGGAACATAATTAAACTCTCATTCAGCATGTTTTAAATGCCACGGGACCACTGATAGAGCCAGAATATTAATGAACATAAATAAAATTGAGAATCCACTATTCAGGACTAGAAGTGGCCGAGCTTCAATTCCCCCGTTTTCCATTTCCACGAAGCTGCTGACAGTGAGCTTTGAAAAGTTACCGAATCGCACTTCGCCCTCTGTCTTTCTCCACAAGTTCCTGGAACAACTGCAACCAATAAACAAGACTTCAAACAGCAAGAATTAGCTGTTCTGTGGTGTAGGTGTCGAGCACAGAAATCTACAAAGCTGCTCTTTGCTCTCCGCGGTTCCTCAAATGGCAGGATGAAAACAACAGCGCTCAAATTAAGACAAAGTGCAAACCTGCCTCGCGAGGAGAGCTCAGAACTCTGACACCTGAGTTTTTAAAAAAAGAACAGCTCGAGAGAGGCGGGCGGCGAGAACAGGCAGCGAGGAGCAGAGGGCTGGGAGTGAAATGCCTCCAGGACAGAGCCCTTACTCATCCTCGCAAAAGTAAGACAAAAAGTACAGGAAAATGGAGAGCGGAGAGATGAGCTGAAGAGGGCACCTCGTGGTCTCCCACACCCATCAGCTAGCAGTGGGAAGCGGGGTTGCGTGTGGTCGGTCCAGGGGGACTTTCAAGCACGGGTCAGATCGATGTACGCCCTTAACGCGGATCAGAGCTTGACAACTCCCCTTGGCGTTGGCATTTCTGAGTGAACAGCAATTTCCCGCCCCCACACGAGTGAATAACATCAAAAAGTAATGAAACTCGAAAGCTTTGGTGTAAATGAGGATCAGAAGACAACAATTTCACCAACGGTACGAAAACGGATACAGAAAATTTGTGCTTTGGGAGTTCAGGTGGTGAGAGGCGATGGTTTAAAAGACAAACAAAAGAAACACATTAGGATCTTGTTAAACTTAACTATAACAGGCCATGCTGTCATGTCAGTTGCACCTAAGTAATGTGTGATGCATAAAGAAAATAAGACATGCAGTGCAGCTACAACACACGCACCTGTTTCAACAATAAACCTCATTATCTTTGCTGTATGTCATTACATTATGGTGAGAAGGTGAATGCAAACACACAAACTAACTGCATTTTGCGGTTAAACGCATCACACTCGAGACAGGAAGTCCAGCCCGATAATCGAATTTTTTAATAACAAAGAGAACATGCACGGAGAGGTGAGAGGTAAAAAAAAAAAAAAAAAAAGGCTTTGCATCCACACTTCCGAGGCCACATCTGTTGTTGGCATTAGAGGCCGCTGTGACTCACACGATAACAAAAGGAAATCATTCACTCTGCAAACGTAGGAGCCTCCCACTAATGTCGTGACTTTGAGGTAAATGTGCTGAAAGCAACGGAAAGTTTTCTGAGGATTGACCACAGTCGGTGCAATGACAAACACAGAACACAATGCCATCTGTCAGACGCATTCGATCATGAAATGAGCCCT
Source organism: Chaetodon trifasciatus (assembly GCA_037975065.1). Classification (NCBI taxonomy): domain Eukaryota; kingdom Metazoa; phylum Chordata; class Actinopteri; order Chaetodontiformes; family Chaetodontidae; genus Chaetodon; species Chaetodon trifasciatus. The sequence continues at coordinate 3,769,963 of JBBMOE010000003.1, forward strand.
GGGCGCAGTGACATTAATTTCTTCTCTACCTGACGACAGTTCTGGATGCCGCGTCTCCTGCTTTGACTGCACGTCTTTCAGCTTTTACATTTCGGAATTTTGCAAATCTGGAAGATATTATAGTTTTTATGACAATCTGCACAGAGCACCACTATTTATAGATATCTTATTATGCACATTGAGTTTAATCCATTTACCAGCATCACTGGTGAGTAATTCCATGCCATTTCAGCCTTTTATTGAGAAGAAATACCATCATAATTTTGCCTTTTCTGACTATTAAATCTCCGATGTTTTTTCCAGATTCACAATCTACTATAAAATTGAATTATGCAAGTGTTATCCTTTACAGCTGACAGCTTATCAGCACTCTGCTAAACCTTAACTATTGTTATGTGGATCAACAGGACATAATTGCCTCTATAAGGTACAAGACATAATAGGATGTCTGCAAAGGTTCATAGAATCCAGTGCACCATGCAGGAAGAAAACATGTCGGGTGGTATTTTAGGCCCAATTACCCATATGTTTGGGACAAGTGACCTTTCCACACTAGTGCACTGTCTCAATGTCCAGGTAACAACAGCTACCAGCCATCAAAAACGGTTTATTGAAGTGTTTATTCTTAGCCTTTCCCCAAAGGTTAGGCTGAGCTCTCACTCTCACTTCCCATCAGCTTTCTAATGTGTGTCACAGTGAAACACAGGCCCCACAATGAAATAAGAGAGAGCAGATGGCTGATGAGCCAGATTCATAATTTCATCATTCTCTTTTTATCTCGGATAAAATATTAGTGTGCTGTCACCCACCCCTGACATAGTTATGATCCCACTTTCCTTCAGTTCTATTCCAAACGAGGTTTTATGGCTGCGTTTAATTCTGTGGTGGTTCATCAGGGTTTCAGAGGCAATTACCCAGCCATGGGACACTCATCCTAAATCTGAACCATGCTACTTTTCATTAAATAGCATATGGTCTCCTGTGGCCGCTAAAATACACTGATATGAAACTACTGAGACGGTCACACTGCAGCGACATTCCTCTCGCTTTTAGCACAATGCCGAGTGTTTTGTCGGACGCACTGCCTCCACCGGTATCATGAAGAAACATTCACCTGGAAATTCATTAAATAAGGCGGTTAGATATCAGTTTCTCCACCAGCTGCAGCTCAACAGACCATCCTGCAGTGCAGCCACAAGACATTGCTGACATGCTTTCAGCAAGAACAACTCTGTTTGGCTCTTACTGTCCCCCCCCCCCGCATGTACAAGGATGATGAAACAATTTTAATACGGTCTCTGAAGGTTGTTAAATGGTGTGCAGGGAAATGACTACCTAAAATACCAAAAAGGCAAGCTCAGGAAAAAAAAAGAAAAAGCTAAAATGATCTAAAAAAAGCTAATTAAAGCACAAACCATTACCTGTATTAGACAAGTTGAACGTCAGGACGGATGAAAAACTTCAGCCGAGATTGTTGCATCACAACAATCCCAGGAACTGTCTCGATCAAAAGTCCTCCGGATTAAAGCACGTCGTTTGTTCAAAGCTTTTCAGATCTGACGCCCTCATCAGCAGAACAACATCATTTGCCCGAGCTACAAATCAGTGCTGAACAATAGATCAGTTTAATCGGAGGAGGACGCTCGCTAAGGTTTGGTTCACGTACCCTGAGTTCAGGTTTCAGGACAGGAAAAAGTCAAATCAGTGTGTTCATAAGGTGTAGCAGTGCAAAGAGGGTGAAACTGTGGACTAAGCACTGATAGAGAGAAAGCAGCCTATCGCATACGTCACTTTCAGCAACTGTGGAAGAAGCCTGATGCTCAAAATCATGAAGGCATGACACACGCTCAATTCCAGGCTACTATAGTTAGAAGCTTATAGCCTCAGATCGAGTCCGATAGAACTTAATTTCCTTCACTTAATTAAACCATCTGAAATGCAAGGAGAAATGAGTCTTGACAAAAACTTATTTTTCAGAGCATTTCGGTGGCTTAAAAAGGGATTATACATCACACACGAAATGTTTGAGTTCTCAAAGTTTAAGGTCCCGAGTACACAAGCAGCAGGCCTTGGTTTGCAGTCCCAGATCGCTGTTCCTTAACGCCGGGGTTTCACTTTCTCTGGTGGGCTCATAAAGCTTTCTGCACTTGTGTGTTTGCCATCTTTTGCTGCTGGGGGAGAGCCCTCTTGATCAAAGTCGGCCACCTTTACTGAGCCCCCTTTTTTTTTTTGCCTGAATGAGGAGGTTCACAGAGGCAAGATGCAGACATATTGGAGATTGGGGATGCACTGTAAGGTTACCAGACTCCCACTGCCCCAACCCTCATTTTGGAAGCACTGGCAAAAGGTTAATGCTCCGCTACCTGCGGAGGAGAGGGAGGGAGAGGAAAAAAGAGCAGGGGGATCAAAGCTTTTAGGAATGCATTTCTGTAAATCTAAAATTCATATGCTGCATGTCTGGGAAATTATATCTGATCTAACAGGATTGAATCTGACAGAAAATGTACAAAAGAAGGTAAACGCCTGAGCGATCGCATGTTTGCCTTTACCCTGAAATTTCTTCTGGGCATTCTTCCCAACAAACAAACAGTTCCTAAATTAAAAACTACTAATGCAATATAGAGTTGATTCTAGTATGAAATTTAATCAAAGACCATTTAAAACTGCACAGCTATGAGATACAGGTACATTAGAGGGCCGGCAGAGCAATCTGTGCTTCTGTTTTTTTATATTTAACGAACGGCTATTCGTCGTAAATTCTCCTGTGTGCTGCTGCAGCCATGGAAAGAGCCTAAAATTATGTTTACTCTGGAAATGAGTTGGATTTCCTGGAGGTCCTGCTCCACATCAAATATGTTTTTAATGTGGCTGCAAATACACATAATAGAAACCGCAACAAAAATGTCAAATTTAGGCTGAAGAACAAAAGCACTGAGTCAGATTAGGTTATTAAGGTTAATGTCCCCGTCATCTGCCGACTGCTTGCTCTGAACAACCTCCTCAGACAGAGCGGTGCGCGTTAGTGCATCCTGCTCCTGAGCCTCATGTTGATGCCTGCGCTGTCTCGCTCTCCCCCAGGACTCTCTTATTCCTCACCTGCCCACTTGTTGCTCCTGTTCTGTTTTCTCACCCTGACAGTCTTCAGATTCACCACCTGCTTGCACACCTGTTCCTCGTCTCCCTATTAGGTCCCTATTAACTTTTGCTGCTATAGCTTCCTGGCAGTATCCTGTTTGTCTGTTTTCTGACGCTGCTGCCGACTGGACTTCCTGTGGGCCCGTGACAAGTTGTCATTTTCTCACTGAATTGCCTTTAAGATCTTCTTGAGTCTGCAGGAGTCCTTGTGATGTGGAACACACCATTGTCATAAATAAGATATCGCCCATCATCATTTTTGTTTTGTGTTAAGAATACTCCAAAAAAAAACTCAAGAATGGAAACCGGGGGCCAGATTGTGTACAGCTAAGCGTCTCATAGTCCAGGGGGGTTAGCCAGAACCACAGTGTTTCACCTTGTGCCACCTTTCTAAATTAAAAAAGAGAGCTGACTGCGCTCGTCCGTGCTCCCTTCACCACTGGCTAGGAGTCCACCAAAATTGCAGGGGTCAGGCTGAGCTGATGCACATAACTAGCTGTTTCCACAACATTAATTTGCGTCCCAAAGCATGGATATGCTGGCAGCTAAACTTGGTAAAAAAAAAACACTGCTACAGTTCGGCAGAGTGGAACACAGGCTGCTCATGGGCCATGAGAAGCAGGTCAAATACATAAATAAAAGAAGACCTAAATCCCTCTTTGGTGAAGCAGCTCAGAAGTTCTGAGGAGCACACATGGAAAAGTTTGCCTGCAGGGATTTCTGCCAAAAGGCCTTTATAAAACGGGGTTGATGTGAAACAGTCGCAGTCTGGTTAGATTCAGGCGCCAAAACTACTTGGTGAAGTTTGGGAGAAGATCAGGTTTAGGCTAAAATTATACGTCAATGTTGATTTTTGGTTTCACATGGGACAACAGTGGTCTCCTGGGCGAGAGTCCTGTGTTTGACCCATCCATCCTCCTCCCAATGCAGACTTTGTTGCTCTGCACACTACATCAAGTGACGTTCTGAAGGCTTTCTGACTGAGAGACCTAAAGGTAAACTCCTCCCACGAGCCAATGGAGCCAGATGGATTCATGCTATATACAGATTTCTTCTGTTAAAAGGGGACGTGTAGGCATGTTTGCTCTGATATCACAGAGACGTGAATGTAAAAGTGGAAGCGAAATGAATTCTGAATGAACTGTGAGTTATTTGACCTGCTCTCAGTCCACTGAAAGGAGGTGGAAACTACAAAACGAGAGTTTGACGAAGCACTCTGTTTGTTCTGATAACAGAGGAGCTCCCTCATTCCTGGAAAAACTGTCAAAGCACAAACTATGCCAAAGGAGGTGTGTCCAATGATGAAAAAGAATGCCTAATGACTGCCTTGCCTCTGCTCTGTGCTGCTCGTAATCAATGCCATCCCCATAATGCATAAGCAAAGCGCTGTCCTCAATAGAGGAGGTGAAATGAGAAAAAGATCCAGTCGGTTTGGAAGCAGATTGATCCACCTGCTCCGGGTCAAAGCAGGACAGGATGACTGAGAAATGAGCTTTGCTGTTTGACTCGCCAGCAGCTCTCGCCCTCAGGTTTGCAGTTTCACATCCACGGCTGCCACCTGTCCTTTACAACACCTGCAAAAGCTGCAGACAGAACAAGGCAGATGCAGAGAGAACGAGGACTTTTCGGGCAAGTTGCCTCTAATTTATGAGCCAATACATTATTTTGTCTGCGCTAAATAAAAGAGTGAAGCTTTATTTACCATTATATTGTCCTGGCATAACTTGATGATGTGATAAAAGTTTTGGGATTTGTTCCTGAAAAACAAATGTTTTATTACATATTTCGTTATATTCACGATGCGTTCTCTTCTTCTACAGCCTGGTTCAGTTACATGTTTATGATGCACTTGATAATTCTGCTGCATTGTGGGAAACTTACAGCACCTCTTCACAAACATAGTGGGAGTATAAAATCAAATACAGTGGTACATTTTTTCTCCAGCCAGGCGTTACATACCCAGCTTTGAAGTAAAGCCAACAGACTAATTACAGTCTGAATAAACGCTCTAATCAATTTTCCACTGTTGGACATGTCTGAAAACATACAAATATACTCTGCTTTAAGAACAATTTGTGTCTGATGCATTTTTTTTAGAATATTGCAAACAAAATCCATTTCACAAGTTTTACAAGTACACACAAGATGTCTCCAACTTCTCTGAAATGTCCAGTCTCAGGGATCGTGCACTGGAGGCTTCAGGTTTTCACATCAAACTTGTAAGTTGCATTTGAACATGCTTGCATGTAGACACTTTAAACTTTGATTTAAGCTGAGCTGAGAGAAACTTTTCTCCTTCAGCAGATGAAAGTGAAAACAGCCTTCTCCTGTCAAACACAGCATTCAGCACAGTGAAGGTCAAACATCCAAGTGAACTAACGGTAAGCAAAATACAGTTTTCAATAGAGAAGAAATAATCTGACTTTATGTTCAGCGTTGGTATCTTTCAGTTATTTCCTATAGTGAAATTTATTAAAATTAATCGCTCCATGTCTTTTTTCTCTCTCTTATTATAGTAAGAAGCAACGTCAGCAACTACAGCGCAATTGTGGAATCATTAGAGGCTCTTTGCAAGCCATCAAGGATAAACGGCACAAAGAGTGAAGAGGAGCAAGTGATATAACACAATGTCAGATGTATTACTACAAAGCTATCTTCATTCATAGGATTCACATCAGCCAATCACATTCTATCTCCCCACATATAAAAGTCCTTCTTGTACAATTCTGCCTGACAGGAGTATTAATTTCTTCCTGAACTGCATTTGAAGAGCTATTCAGCCTCTTAAAAACGTGCTCAAAAATAAACAAGCTTGCCATAATTATATTGCCAGTGATACTCACAAATAACAAATGAATAAATAAACAAAGACTAAAGAAATAAAGTAAGGATAAGGCATGCCTATTCAAGTCAACTTCAACCCTGTTTGTCCGAAACTGTTCAATCTTTGAAAATGTTGCTTTGAGGCATTTTGTCCCATCATGCAGGAAAAGCACAGGTGTGACTGATAATATTAATGGTGGCTCCGTTCCATTTAAGTGTGCCAATAAAGCATGGAAGTAAGCCAGCATGCACAATACAAGGGCTCTGTGCACCTCTTCCTTCCCCTTATGTTGTGGGTTTGTTTTCTGTATTGTTATTTTAGCCCTCTTCTCACTTCCCAGGAAAGACCTTCAGAGAGTTTTGGACTTCTGTGAATCACATCCATCTTGTGGAGAGTCTCCTACATCACAGCTGCTTTGCATCAGCTCATCAGTAAAGAAGACAGCCTTCCTTTACTTGTTGTCCGACTGGCTAAGCGGCCTTAACACTGTTGCCGTTGTTGGTCACCTACCACCTTCGCCAACTGCAGAAGGAAACAGGCCTTAATCTGAAGAAGAACTGTATTAGAGATAGGCCTTTATTTAGAATTCCTTCTATTTGATAAGTATAATTGGTGATGTTTTAGTACAGTCTCATTACGATCTTCTCCTGTTTACCCTGTTAAAGTTGTTGAATTAAATTAAAGCAATGGAAACATGTATTATGCTAATATGACAGCCACTGGGAGTTATATCCTACCCTTGTTTTTTCCCCCGGCCATTATTTGGGGCTGGTCTTTATTTGTTTGTGTCAACCACGCCGCCAGCCCGGCTTTTCTTTGACTACCTATATGGTATATCTATGTAATCGGAATATGCTAATCTCCTATTGTTCATGTTCAGTGCCTCTCATCGGTTTGGCTGGTTTGATTTTTGGAGAAAAGTGTGGTTATGCTCATGCACTAACAGGCTTTGCAGAGTGTTCTACAGATACAGATCTACAGTGCAGTAGTTCTGCAGTTGATAAGAAGTGCTGCCCTTACATACTATACATTCAGCCTGTTCTCCTGGGTTTGGGCTTATTCTGATTTCAGTGTGCTGAGCTTGTTCGAGGGCTCTGACTGTAGTCATAGAACCAGGGTTACAAAGCACAGCTGAAACTACAATAGCCCAGAATAACAGCTTACCCTGAGAAATCTGCCAATGGATGAATGTTTTTGTAACAGGCCATGTTTAGTGAGACATGAGATTAAAAAAAATAGGGTATATTAAGGCTACATTTCTGATTGAACTTGACTGATTGTTTGTGTGTATTTCACCTAATTAATATGATTATTAGATACAGAAATGGCCATATAGTACAAACACAAGCCAATCCAAATGCTCGATACAGTGTAGGTCAAACATGGTTTTGATGGCGACCTTGTGTGTCTTGGAAAAACTGAAATATGAGAACTATTCTGTGGGGACTAGACAAATGACTGCATAATTTATACAAATATAAAGCTAAATATGTTTACGTCTACCTGACTAGTGACCTTATTTGTGAGAATAATTGCCGTGCTCTCTCTGTAGCAAAAGGATGAGTAATACTAATAAAATGTTTTTTTGCCTTTACGTACTCTTAAGAGAGGAGCGGTGGATCAGAAAGTGCTCATCAGAGTCACTTGTGGAACAAACATACAGGCTTTTTTTTTTAGGCAAAACCTATTTTGTATCTTAAGTATGAGGAGTTGTGGATTCCAAACTATCTCAACAGACACGTGAAAGCAGCATCTTCAATTATCTGCTTAGAGCCATGGTTTTAAATTTTGTAAAAAAAAAAAAAAGTACAGCTGTCTCAGGCCATTATCACATTAATCATGTGGAGCACATAATAAAATGCAGCTCCTTTGCTAAATAGGTCAGCAATTTTACACAAGCGGTGGATAAGTAAATGAGAGAAAGACAGAAAAGGAGTGGGTAGAGAACACATATAAATAGGGGGATGAAGAGTCAAAAGACAGACAGAATGACGGCAAACAAACAGTTCGGTGTCTTCTTGACAACCGCAGGAACACACATGCCTAATAAACACTAATGAGAGTGTATCTGTGTTCCAGGGAACACATCCAGGTTTCCATTATGGGCCATATAAATCACATCTTTGCCACATCTTACATTTGCTCAATGATGGTAAACAGCATTTTGTAGCAGATATAAAGCATTTGGTGAGCGGGAATCAAAAAGCAATTTTTAGAAGAAGATATGAATGAAGGTAGAGGACATAAACGAACCGGCGATGATATAGGTTGGAAAGACTATAACGAACAGATGCAGACAAATCGATAGCAAGTACAAACACAATTAGACCACATGAGATTTCATGACCTCCATCGAGTACACTTGAGAGAATCACCAAACACACACGCAGGCAGGTACAGACACACAAAGTCCACAGCTTTTAGCCGAGCAATTTATCTTGCCTCTGTAATTAATTTGATTTAATGCGAGGCATAAAATGAAAGAAGCCTGTGCACCGCTTATAGTGCTTCTGTTTCTTATTCTGCACTGCCTTCACATCAAGAATCTTGTAAAATATGCATTTCTGTCACCCTCTTCTTTCAAACTTGTGCACGATCTGGCAGAGCTGGATGTCATAATCTCAGTTGGTAAGATTGAGGTAGACAGCTACTCCAGCCATTAACAAAATACCATAGTAATATAGTCCATATTCCCAGAAGGAGCTAATGGGCGGCTGTAAAGAAATGACACAGTAGAAAGAACAATGGACTTGCAAAAAAGTGCCCACATTCGTCACGGCGCAAAGAGACAGGTGGAAATAATATGAAACCAGACGAATGTCAAAGCAGTGCTTCTCTCAAGCACAAAGAAACCGGAGCCTCCAAACGTTTATTATATCACAGGCACAAGAAGCTAATCTGAGTGTGGGGAATGATTTGACAGTGAGAAGGTCACGAATAATGATGTGTGTGCCGGCAAGCATGATCACAGCGCTGTCGCATGTCCATGTACAGGATGTTGAGTGGAAACATTTGTGGAAAATGGCTGAAAAGAACCAGCAAAAACACTGAAGGTTTGCAATTTAATTTGTAAGTTGGAAACTCAAACAACCTTAAGTCTTGAGTGCACAGCACCGGTCCCTCCTCTGGCAGAACGCAGTGTGCTTACCAGATTTCACAACAGTCTGGAGAGCACTTTTTGAGCTATGCTACCTTTGGAAAGAGAAACCAATGGGCCGCGACAAAACAAACATGATTTTCAATTGACGTAACAATTTAAAACTGCATGTCCTCCATGTCAATAGCAGTTTTTTGTTATTAAAGATAATCTTCTCTTTTGTGCTCTTCTTTCGCTCTCCCCTAAACCCTCTGCATGCTTCAGTCCTCGTTCTGAGTCATAGGAAAGCAGCAGTCCTCCAGCAGAACACCACATTGCATACATTAGTAGCCTGAGTCTGTACATATAATATAGAACAGTATCCACAAAACATGGATGTCGCCTATAGATTTCTGAAGAACCACTGTGAGCTCAGTGACAGTGACTCCAGCTGTTGCCTGCCTGACTACGTCAAACTCTAAAATAATCCAAAAATGGGTGAAGAGGTGGAGCGTAGATGGAGCTGAGGTGGGTCAAATGAAGCCTGGTTGTTGAAACCGCTACAGCTAGCAGCAGCCATGCCCGCAATTATGTCCAACTTTAAGCCTTAATACAATTTAAACAAGTTAATTGCTGTAAAGTTTGGCATTTTAATGTGGAGGTCTATGGGGATTGACTAGCTTTCGCAGCCAGCCTCGAGCGGCTGTTCCAGGAACTGCAGTTTTTGGCTCCATGTTTCAGCCCCGGGGGTCGCTGCTTGTTGAAGAACTTGATTAAATCCAAGCAGACACATTATATTATGAACTCCACTCCATCGAGGGGGAAATTCCAAGAGCGAACAGAACCCCTTCTAGATGGGTCACGACACCATCAGTTTCTGTTCCGTCTCGGAGGTGTTCTCCATTAGCCCTGAAAAACAAACCCGCTGTTCCTGTAGGTTATCGCACACCTTGTAGGTCAGCATAGAGGGGGCTGAATGTCAGCGGTACATTCCCTCAGTATGCGAGGGCGGCAGCAAATACTGTATTCAACAGACAACAAGGACATAAAACAGACCAAATCCGACAAAGAAAAATGAACACACGCTCCCGCGCACGTGTGCTCATGGACAGTGTGCTTAAAGTTCAAAAAGATGGCAAATTCGCCAATCTTTTGCAAAGGTCAAGAGCCTGCTGTGGTCTGTCTTACACTTGGCTGTCTCGGGATAAAAAAAAAAAAAGCTTGCTCAGGATTGGAGTGTATTAACCATGACACGAGTTTACCGTTCAAAAGATTTTTCTGTAATGTGACGGTAAGAACAAACACCAACAAAGCTGTCGTCCAGGATTGTTTCCATCCTGGCTTTAATTTTTCTTTTGCCGTGTTGACTTGGATTGTTGGCATTCATCGGCTGAGACTAGGGAGGCCTGTTATCGACTGACTATGGATCAGGACCACTCCAGCCTGTAGGCTATTAGGAGAGCCAGCAGTTCAGGCTCCTGCCCTGCCGTTCCTTAATTGGTCCCCTCAGAAACCCAGTGCACACAAACTTCACAATCACACTGGAAGATTAGACTGAAGAGAAAAGAGAATCCCCGTGTGCGAGCCGCTTGGCATCGATTAGCTCGCTCTATATCACTTCAGTTTCTACTTCGCAATTTTTTTATCTTATTTCTTTTCACCTGCAGATTACAATCAGCTGGGGTGGTCTTTGAGTAAACCATACAAGTTGAGATAAAGAGGAGTAGACAGAGGAGAAAATGGCTGGAACAAATGGGAGATGACTCAGGACTGCCTACTGGGTAATTGGGTTTTATCCTCTCATTTTATCAGGCCTTGTTTTGGATTACAGCTATACAGCACACACATACGCAGAAAAAGGGGAAGGATACCTCGACATTAGCAGATCTCAGGATAGCTGATTGGGTGTGGGAGAATGAGACCGTTGCTGCAGTCTCATTATGATCCTCCACAGGAGAAAAGCTTCACCGCTTTCCCGTGGAAAACGCAGAGCTTTTCACTCCCACCAAATCTGGTATCAAGGTTGGCCAGAGTCAGCAAACACAATGCACGCAAAAATGTCAACACGAGATGCCGCCGCACAATAGCTTGTCTTTTCTATTTCCACATTCTAATTCAAGGCATGTTCATTTCAACCTGACATTTCAATTTCAGATGCTTCTACAATTCAGTGCTTTGAATATGGATCTTGTCAGTACATGAGTACGCTCTGGTTGGAGACCACGACAGGCTGACAATTGCAAGAGTCATCCGGCAGAAAATTCTGTACATATCTTACCCGGACCTCTAATACGCTGCGTTTCACGCCTCTTTCTACTGTGGCTTTTGACAAGAAAGCAGTGCTGTTACAAAAGTCATTTACGGAAAGCTGCATCACTCAGCATGAAGGTTTATGGTATGCATGGCCACTTTATTCAAACAGCTGCACCACTGGGTTCAATGTGAGCATAAACACGTGAAAAACGCTCCCTCCTTTACTCAGTTCATATGTATTTTCTGTAATTTTGGCCAAACCAAACTGAAATATCATGAAGATATACCCTTCTTATGAAAAATCACATCCTGTACTTGAAGTTTCTTGACGTTTCAAAACAATTGGTACAACAAATGAGTTTATTCTGCTCCGCTTGTCAAATGAGCAGCGCAGTGTAAATATGAAACCAGGTGCACCAGCATGGCATCGGCCCAACACCGAGCTGTGTCGTTGGGCTGTTTCAGAACAAACTACACCCCCCAGTGTTGACTGTAATAAAGGAGCATATCACCCAGTGTGACAGTATGGCTGTTTAATGTGTTTTTAATAGGTTTTGGATGACAGTAGCGCTCTATAGCTTGGAAGCACACAGTAAGCCGTTCAGACTGTGGCTTTACAGAAATACTTGGTAGGATAAATTCATTGTTGGTTATGGTGTCTTGAAATGGGTCGATTGCTTGGCCTCCGGTGTTGCTGCTTGCAGCTTTCGCAATATCATCGACCCACAGAGCCGGAGAGCCCCCCCAGATGCAGCAGCTCCAGACCCACTGTTTCAGTTATAGGCATTTTCCCTTTTTAAAACTTTATTAACAGCACAGTAATATTGCAATGCAACATCAGTTTTAGACTATGTGTTCCCAAAACATGCGCCACACCTAAATTATTACATCGGATGATCACATTTCCAACGGTCTTTGAACATGCCAACAACACAATCTAATCTTAAAAGAGTAAAATTAATCAACATAACTGTATTCTACATTCTGCAGTGGGCACTTGGAATAATGTATATATAGATTATAGTTATAAATAAAGAAATACAAAGTGTGTTTTTCTTTTATGATTTATGTTTTACTGCACAAGACATGATTGTGCTGTTTCCTTGGTGAAAATGAGACATGAGTGAAAAAGCTGCCTGTGGTTTAGAGGGTTAACAACATAAAGTTAACCTCTGCTTGGGGTTGTCAAAACGCTCACATTAAAGCTCAGATTATCTGATGCTTTGTTAGGTGTTACCAGCCCTGCTGACAGCCAACCTTAACCCTCTCTCCCTATACGGCTCTGGGTATAACAGTCACGTACTGTCATTAAACTACAGGGCCATTTTTCTCTGCTTTCTAAAGAACTGCTCATCGAAGCTACTTCACACTCGACGTTGCTTTTCTCTTGGTCCTCAGCAATCCTCTGATCCACATACTGTGAAGTCAAACAGCTGTTGAGAAAATGGAAGCACCGACAGAGATCCCCTCCATTTTAGTTTGATAAGATAAAACACCAGCATTCATTCTTTAACTCGTAAATAATAAATATGTGTATATAGGAGCCTTTACTTTATAGATGCTGTATTGTCTTCAGCTCTGGGGCTGAGTTGATCTAAACCAGCTAAGATGAAATGAAGCAGAAATAGGCAAAGCTATCTATTGATCCTGCTGTCTGTGAGGTGAAACAAAAGTAGTCTTTAAATGAATGTAACCACATCGACGCAGGGAATAGATGTTATCTATCTTAATGACAAAGGGGAGTCCTTGGCTGAGGGGGAACCTCATCAAAGCTACACATGCATAACCTTGCAGCGGTGCTCAGAGAGCAGAAGAAAACGCACAACCTCACGTATGGATAAACATTTAAATTCAAATGTTCAAGTCATTAAGCAGCGTCCATACGCACGAGGAGAGGAATTCAATTCTGCTCGGGAAGAATGGAAATAAAACGGGATATTTGCTATAGCCATCATTTTATTTTATTACATTTTGTTTTAAAATGCTTAATTTGCTCTCATTTAAATGTAAATCAGCAGCACCAATGGAATTATGGACCAAGCATCATGCACAGACTACAGGAGGCTACGCAGCTACGAACACACCTCGAAGACAGAAGCACTGTGTCAGGGCTCACGCTAGCAAAGGTGCAAATGAAAAAACATGTGCCGATTCTCCAACAGTCAACAGCGGAAGCGGGCAGCCTGCTATGAAAACAATAAAAGCTGAACATACTTCAAGAAGTCAGAGCATGACTCCCGTTCACAGAAAGCAGGCTAAAAACAACAAGAAAAACACTCGAGTGATGAACCCAGGGCCTGGTAAGAGGCCCGCGACAGCACCGAGGAGGAAAAGGAAGGCAAGGACGGCCGACCAGTGATGGCTGACCACGGCTGTGAGTGTCTAACAGGGGACGGAGGCGACAATACAGCAGTCAAGCCGGGAGATGAGCTGCACACACTGTTCAGTGAACTCTGAACTTGATATTATTGAAGACGCTGCCCTTTTTCAAATAAGCCCGGCTTCTCAGCGCCAAATGAAAACAAAAAGGAGACAGCAGCAGCAAACAGAGAGAATAGCTGCAGTGAATCACAGTGTGGCTTCAAACAGCTCCTCCAGACACACGTGTGCCTCTGCGCTCGGCCAGAAGCGTGTTGTTCCTCTCAAACGCTCTCCGGCACGTTCAACGCCGCGCGGAGAAAACGCGTGCTCCAGACGTCATGGCGGCAGTCAACTGCACGTTCAGCACGCAAAATAAATGTAAACATGCTGCGGCACAATCAAGTGAAATGTCATTTCATTACAAGGTGAATCATGTAGCATGTAATATTCAGGTTCACTCGTGAGCTTATTTTCAGCTTCATTAACTTCTGGGTTGTTTATGTGTCTTGCACACAGAAAAACAGGCCGACACACACAGCTGCTTTCCATCCAAACGTCATGAAATGTCTTAAATCTCCTCAATAAGTTTCAACTTTGAATGTACTTATTATTTCACTATGTGCAGATTTTTGTGTCTAATTATAGTAATCATCTACCTTTTCTTCATAATATTGCTACGGGGAACTGAAGTCAGACATTTTCACAGAAGCTCGGTTAGAATGGCCCATTTTTTGCAGGTAATCTCATCTTTGAACGCTCGTTCTTTACAGCCTCATGAAATCTGGATTAAGGAAAACACATCAGTCTTTAATGTAGTCTTTTTGTGCCGAGTTCACTGTGGCACAAAGCATGGAAGTCATCGTTTTTTCTGATCTCCGCTTTTCTTCTGAGGACTGATGGACTTCCACTTTCTGTTTTCCTTTATGAATGACAGATTTGTTATAACATTCAGTCACACATGACCACAGGGAGGTATTACGTAGGCTTCAGACGGCAAGAGGGACTCTTAAACCACATCCTGCATCTCTGACACTCGCAAAAGCACCAAATGGCCATTAAGAGTAGACATGGCTGCATGAAATATAGCGAGGCAAAGTCCTTTTCAGTGGCTTGTGGTGTTCTCTGAGCTCTTTTGCTGAACCTCACTTAAACATCTATCTAGATATAAGGGATGTGGGCAAACCAGCCAAATGTTTCTCAACCATTAACAAACCTTTCAACAGCACTGCCTTCACGAGACAGAAACAGAAAAAAAAAAAAAAAAAACAGCATTTTTAGTAGCCTACATCAGTGTGAACAGACTCCTGAAAACATGGAAATGCATAATGATGAATAGACACTAGAAAAAGCTCTCAGACCGCCACCAAGGAGGCAGTCAGCGCTCAGAACAAAACCCACCGTTCAACGACAGATGAATGAATCTTTATCTCAACAAAAACTCCTCCTCAGGCTCCCAGTAAACAAACAAAAATACTTGAGGCTCAATACAACATCTGGCCAATGAAAATAAACCCAAGTGACACATCCAATAGACAAGCTCAGTGATTCTCCGCCTGCTGTAGTCCGGACAGTGCGCTGCCGCCGGCTCCAGTAAATGGCAGCCTGGGAGCTTGATGGCGGGTCCACAGAGTACAGAGTGTGGAGATGAAGAATAATCTGATACTGCAAAAGGGATGAACTATGAATTATGGACTTCCTGGCTCGTTGATTGGGGTTGTCAAGCTAAATGGCGATCGCTCTCAGCGTGGACTGGACTTCTTCAGCTGGTGTGTAATGTTAGATGTTCTCTGAATTCATTAATATTCTGCAGGCCAGATGGGAAGCTTAGGCGTGCCGGATGTGGCCCTAGAGCCAGAACATTAAATGGGATCACAGTTCATCTTCAATGACAAAAATTTGGAGATAAAGACCATCAAGATTCCCTCTTTTCCCTACGAAGATTTGCTCCAAGCTAACGTCCGAGTGTTTAATGTCTGCAAATGAAGCGTCAACGCAGCACTGACGCTCAAATGGATCAAAGAGGCAACAGGTAGGTCCACACACCTCACCTTCAGCCTGGCAGCTCATCTCATCTCTAAACGAACAGGAGGCCGAGCCCCGGACATGAATGTTCGCATCCCAAGTAACAGCATCAAGTTCCCTTGTTTCACATCAGCATTGTCGTGTACCAACGTTATCTCCCTTGAGACAATCAAATACAGAAAAAACAGCAATGCCGATGTCTAAATGCGCTCTTTTTGATTTGACTTTCATCACGTTTTCTCACACGGCACCGCGACAGATGCATGAACATGTTTGCATCTGCATGTCAAAACACTGCAGCACGTAAACAAACAGCGAACCCCTACTTTAATCCAAAAGTCATTAAATATGTATTTGCTTTTGATTACTCATGAAATTAATTCATCAGGGAGAGCAGTGACAGGTGCTCGCTGTTGCTGACAAACTGCTGTGGCAGTTACTGATAACATAAGATACTTAAGTATTCTGCACTGTAACCCTCCTATCTGTCTCTCTCCCTCGCTCTCTCTCTCTCTCTTCTTCTAACGTTCCCCGCTCCCTCGTTCTGCCTCTCTGAGCTCAGCCCTCCTTTCTCCTTCAGTCAGGTGGGTTGAGAAATGATACCAGAACCAAAACATTTGTCACAGCAACAATCCACTGAAGCTAAATTACATCGAAAGGGATTGCGAGGAAGGAGTGGACAGCGAGAAAGGATGAGGGGACGGGGCACTTATGAAACAAAAGCGCTTCAGAGGAAACAAAAGTGCTACCCATAGGTATGAGGTGGGAGCTAAGAGAGAGGGAGGGGAGGGGGGGTTGAGTG
The DNA here is from genome assembly GCA_037975065.1 of Chaetodon trifasciatus. Lineage (NCBI taxonomy): Eukaryota > Metazoa > Chordata > Actinopteri > Chaetodontiformes > Chaetodontidae > Chaetodon > Chaetodon trifasciatus. The sequence goes on from JBBMOE010000003.1 coordinate 3,786,436, forward strand.
TGTGGCATTGAACGGTGTATGGTGTGAATCTTGCCTTTGTGGCGATGCCCTTGAGTTAGCCAGTGAAGCATTGAATGGTGCATTGTGGATGGGCAGTTATCTCCAAGGCTTCCCTTTCAGTGTTATTAGAAAACACATGACAGCAACGCTCGCTCTAATCGAACACAAGGCTGCGAGGCTGTGGAGACGAGGCCGACAGGCAAAACCTGCAGGAGGCGAGCGCAGCGGCAACATCTGCCCTCCATGTCATCCTGTCAGCGCCCGCACGTACAGGCGCGATGTTAGGACACCACAGCGCAGCCATTCAGCACGCAGGCAACGTGTAGAAATGATCCTCAATGATCACAGTATAATCACTCTGCAGTGTGTGCATGAGCGCTTATATGCTAGAGGTATCCAGAGCTGAGGAGGGCTTTAATTGGTCGGTATCGACTCAAACGGACCCAATCGCACGCCAGTCCTTTCATTACTGTACTCCGCTGTCCGCCAGCCTGCCAGTGCTGCAAAGCTGCTCTCCTCTCAGACAGGACCTTCAGTATTTGGATCAAGCAGCTCGTGAAAAATGAAGTGTGAAAAATTTAGTAGACTGCAGCTGTTATTTTAACGCGCCAGATAGATATTTAATCAACACTGCATATATTTTGCCGTTAAACTATTTTCATTATGTGTTCTATACTGAGCTTCTCTGGCACCAAAATTTACTTCAGGATGAATTCAGCCCTCTCTTATCTCGCTTTCAGGTCGTGCCTTATGTGTGCAGGGCAGCTGTGTCATTTAGTTTAGCATTAGTATCAGATGGGTCTCCACAGACAGCCAATATTAGAGGACTCGGATTAGGATGGGGGCCAAAACACCTTGATCGGGATATCCCTAATAAGTGCCGACTGTAAACGATTACAATGCCAGAAATCACTGCATCTCATTAGATAGAAGGAATTCTATAGTACAACAAAGGCAGACTGTGATTGCAAAGTGGAGAGAGGACCTTGATTAATCTATACATAAGCACAATGGAATTGAGCAAAAAAAAAAACATCAACAGACTTACAATGAAAGCATTGGTTTTTTTTTTATTGGAGACAGAAACAAAAGGATTCTGTTCCAGTCAATCCTGGCTCTCCTGGGAATATCATCCACAGCACAAAAGCTTATCTATTGATCACATTTCAAAGTCTCAATATCCCATAGACAAAAAAAACAATAGCTATTTGATTACTGCTGTAGTTCTGTCCAATCCACACCCTCGTCGCACTTTATCAATGTAATGAGGTTGTGTTTGTTTACTTCAAAGCAACATTTCTTCTCTTCTGTGCACATAACACCCTCAATCATTTCCCCATAGTTGATTCTGCGGCTTTCTGCTTTCACTGTAGACAATATTTCCCATCCTTGTTTGGCTGCTGGTGAGCTTTGTTCCCTCTGAATGTGCAGAAGAAATGACGGGAGAGGGGGCTGGTGCGTTGGATAGAGAAATGGGCTCCCTTTGAATAATGCAGTAGCGAAACTGGGCAATATGACCACCGTGCGATTTCCTACGGAACAGAAACAACTGTGGATAGCCGGCCCAACTGCGCTCGTGAATTCATCTCATGTGAAATGTCAGTTAAATCAAAGCTGGAGCTTGAGAAAGAGTCTGGCAGTCATTTTTTTGGGATAAATAAAACATGGCAGAGATGATTCTGTTGCCCTTTATTCCCCTCTCACTCTGCCTTTCTCTGTTTCTATCTTGAGGTTTTTTCCACTTACGCCGCCGTTGAACCAGGATGCATTTTTAGCAGCGAGAGGCACAACAGCTACGTGGGCTGCAGCTCCCAGCCTCGGCCACTGAGGGCTTGTCAAATTTGATCAAATTTAATGTATGTTTCTACGTTTGAATGAAACTGTGCCTTGTGCACGACATCCTGGTTACAGGAAGGCTTGAGAGGCGGTTATAATACCTAAGCTACTGTACGCTTACCTAAGGTCAATCCGGCATCTGTCATGGCGCATGGACGCCTCCTGCTTTGCATGAGGAGACAGAGTGGTAGCTTGCTGCAGACTGACCACTTACATGGCTTAACAGTGTCGTCACGTCAGTATCACATCACAGGGGTCCGTTTATTGATTTCACCCCAACAACCTTAGACAGACCGCTGGGACCTAACTGATGTTTCCAGCCAAGCAGTCTGTCCAATTAATTTTTCAAGCATCTCATTTTAAAGGATCAGACGGGCATAATTCGATATTTTTCTTACACTCAACAAACCCCATAAAGAGACCAAAGGCGTCCGTCTTTCAGTGCTTTCTGACTGTCACACAAGATTTAAATCTTTAACAATGGCTCACAAATCTTTAACTGCATTTAAAAATGCTGAGTAAATTGCCCAAAAATGTGGGAGCTGCAGTAAACACAGTGCATTTATTGAGGACTGTTTTCAGCTGTGAATTAATACACATTTGGCGCCGTAATGTGTTTTTATGGCAGCAGGGTGACGTGTGCGGGATGATTAATTGATCAGTTAAGCAACTATTTTTTTTTTTTATATATAAAACCATTAATCATTAAATTTGGATGTTTTTCAATCCAAAATGCAAAACAGTTCCGTGCTGCAGCTGCTTAAATGTGAGCATTTGCTGCTTTGTCTTATGCAACAGTGCTAACTCAAGATTTTTAGGTTTTTAGAGCTGGTTGGACAAAACAATTAAACATCATCGCCTTGGGCTTTGGGAAATTGTGATGGGCATTTTCACATTTCTTTAATGTGCCATAGAACAAACAATCCTAATCTAAAGATGAACTTATGGGAGCAGACTTCAGGACCACGTTTCATGTTTTTGTGATGTTTATTTTTCCACTGAACCAACATCCACAGAGGAAACGTCACATAGTTCTGAGGTTGGCTTCAGTTGAAATAACGCGTCGGCTGAGCATTTTCTGAATGAACACCTCCTTTTCAACATGAACGATCCTCAAAGACGCTACTGCGATTTACACTGATGAGCAACTCGTGGTGGAAAAGTTGCAGCTCTTCACACAGCTGACTCGAGTCGTGCAGCCACGCTCACGTGACCAACTCCCCGAACGTGTAAACGTTTCCGAGCCGCGGCGCAGCTGCTCACTCTTTCACTGCCAACACTGCTGCTTCACTGATGACGCTGCAAACACCTCGAAACATTTCGTCAGCTCCATCTCGTCAGCCCCATCTCCCCCCTGAATCCACCTGCAGGCACTAATTCTAGGTTCCTCTTTTGGGGTGAGTTTGTTTTCGTCACTTCACGTTCTCTCGGTGTGCTGAACTTTAAATTGTATGCTTGCAGGTGAGTGACAGGCTCCCGTCCATGCAAGATGAGAAAGATTTGGATTACTGAAGGATAACAGAGCACACATGTGAGAATTGAATTACCAACTGTAGACGTCTGTATGTGCATGTGGTTTGAGAACTGGGTTTTTATTTCGACCATACTCCATAATTCAGCCTTGCCTGCATGTTTTACATTATTTAGTCTTTTTTTTTGTAGAGTCTGCCTTTTCCATTTCATCTCATCTCATTTCTGCATAAAGTATTTGACTGTTGACATCCATATTATTGCACAACATAAATATTTATTTTACAGCCTGGCAGAAAGCCACCGCAAGAGCAGGCCCCACTTTAAAACCTGGCAGATGTGTAACAACATATACCTTTTCAGCTCGTGAAGACGACATAATGCACACGCCAGGCACATTTTGCTTCCATGCACTCATCGTGCAGCTGCTTTTTCTGCCTAGCGTAGGTCACCCCTCTTCATGTATCATGCAACGTTTTACATCAAAATGTAAACACAGTGGAAAAGTTGGTCATGTAAATACAATGCACAGCATGTTTTCAAAGGCTATACTCAAAAAGAATGGCAAGGACCCTGCTCTCTACATACAAAGTTGCCCTGAAGATACATATGCTTAATCTAATATTTATGTTATGCAAATTTCCAAGTTGAAGCTAATTTCAAAACTTGGGATGCAAAAATTAAAACCTTGAGGCTAGTTGACTAATTGACTTGCAAATGCTCTTTGTTACAGGACCATGTGAGCTAAATGGGTGTCAATAGGTCAGGACAGTTTCACCAGAGGAAAAAGAAAAGATTCCTGATGATCCATTCCTCACTGAATGGTTTTCAGACAAAGCATAACATCTCCGTCTTCTCTCAGGCTAAGATCACAGAACAGCTGTGAGATAAACAAATCTGTGAAGAAGAAGAAAGACGCTGGGATTTTACAGCACTGCCACCTTTTGACAGAACTGGTGGTTGAATATCCTCCATAGGACAACCCAACTTGTACAGCCCCTGGCTCAACTCGGCTTTAATTGCTATCAAATGTCTGTACATGCCTGAAAAACTGAAATCAAAAGCATCCACAGCTTTCAAAGCAGCCAGTAATCATTTAGGAGCTGACCACAAGCAATCAGCTGCACAGCCAGCCTTAGGAGCACACTGAACAACAGCGTAGGCTAAAAAACTGAGCAAAAAAAGGATCCACAGACTGCCCACCTCTCCAGTTTTACTGAGATTTTGTCCACAGCTTCTCAATGAACTGATTCGTGTGGTTAATGAGACGATCCTCCAGCAACTGTCCGCATGTGGAGGCTTTGGCAGGTAAAAATGTAAAAAGAAATGAATTGTCAGACGTTGTTCTTACACAGCAGGTTGTGGTTAAGATATGCTCTCCCTTTCATCACAGTTCAAACATGGCAAAGGGCATCAGAGGGACGTTATCTGAGAGCGCGGCTGTTAACTGAACAAATCAGCTCTCCAAGCTGCGTCGGATTTTCTAATTAGCTTAATTATAATGAACGAAACTGGACTCAGTTTGAGCCTTTAAAAACCTCAAATCTTGTGTAGGTTTTACAAATAAATAAATAACAAACATGCCCAAACACTGCTCAGCCAGCGCGCGGCGCATCACCAATAAAAACTTACCACCAAATTAAATGCAAAATGTCTTACTTTTTACGCACGCACGCACGCGCGCACACTGTTCACACCACTTCCCAGAGCCCAACGCAGCTAAAACCACAGCTCCACACAGCCTGCCGAGGCTCACACATCTTTCTTCACGAGTTTATTCTGGGGGGCTGAGACCCCCCGCCATGTGGTCAGAGCAGCCGGGTCATCACAGAGTGCCTTACCTCTCGCTGACGCGGCCGGCACATGCGAACCAAGAAGCACGAGGATGCCAAAACTCAGGTAGCATCCTCCCGAAAACTGTCCCATCACTGCTCTGCTGGGCTCCCTCCCCGTCGGCTCTGGGGGCACCGGCCGCGGGTCTCGAACATTTGTTGTCTGCTCGAGACGCCTCCAAACACGTTTCCGTGGCCCCCCGGCGAACGCTCTGTCCAGGTGCAGGGGCCGGTTAGTGTCCGCCTGGAGAGCCGTCACCTCACGGAATCGCAGTGCGGAGGGAGGAGATGGAAAGTAGTGCGGAGCTTTCAGCGGTCGGCACTCTTCTGCGCGAGAGTGGAAGAAAAGAGCGCGCGCGAGCCGACAGCTTTTGGGAGGGAGAGAGAGAGAGCGAGAGAGGAGGAGGAGAGAGAGGAAGAGAGATGCAGAGAGAGAGAGAGAGAGAGAGAGAGAGAGAGAGAGAGAGAGCGATGTTGTCCCAACCCCCGTGGACCTGTTGAGACATCACAAAGGTGTGTGTGTGTGTTCACGTGCGCTCGCGCTGGTGCTTGTGCGCGCGCGCCTGTGATGATCAGACGAAAGAAAACAGTGCCTTTCAATTACCTCCCCCTCTCTCCCCCTTTGTCACTCGCGCTCAGCTACACGGAAGCCTGCTCTCTGGACACCGGCGCGGTCACTGAAATCGACACCACCGCCTCGCGGCTCTCGCCGACGGTTGTTTGGAAAATTACGTTTTTACTAATTAATGCCTATCTTCAGCCTACGAGCATATGGCCTCTGATTGGTGTCCAATTGCCAATTAAGCAGTCAGTAGCTCAGTTAAATCAGGCTTCTTCTTTCCAAATGTCCCTTTTCCAAATGATTTAATTCATCTCAGCAGTTATATTTGAGTGATCAGCTTCACATTTTGTCCTGAAGGAAGCAGTGATGGAGGAGGTATTTAGGTCCTTCGCTTAAGTAGCAACATCAATTAAAATGAAGTGAAACCAGAGAAATATTACCAGAAAATAAGTAAAGTATTTTCAGAAAAGACTTTCAGAGTGTTATCAGTTATTGTATATATTGAATTTTTGGTTCTTATTACAAAAGTGCATGAGTGGCCTGTATAGAAGTATAGTATAGAGTATGTATATAGGGGGTGGAAGAAGTATTTAGAAATTTTAAAGTAAAGGTAGCAGTAAAAAGTAAAAGTCTTGAATTCAAAACTGCACTGCAGTAAAAGTACATAATCAGCTAAATTAACTAGTAAAAGTACTGCTGGCAAATTGGCTTCTGTTAGCTCTGTATTGCTGTATCTTATCGTTTAATTATCAATATTTTAGCTGATTCTAGCTTGTTTTCACTGTAAATCATATTTTATTATTCTCATCCTGTTAGCATTTAAAATCTGAATTTCACTTGAGTTTGTGAGCTGATCATATGCTTTGAAAGGAAATTCGAATCTGAAAGGTGTCAGATGAATACTGAGTAAACTTGTAAGTATAAAATAACACAAATACTGCAGTACAGCACCTCCAAAGTGCCTTTAAGTACAGCATGAGCTGCTGTTCTCATTGAGGATAATGTGATGAGTCACTGTTATCAACTGAACTGTACAGAGATAATACATCTTCTAGTAACGTCACTCAGAGCGTTGAAGTTTCCACTGAATCATTTTCACACGTGCTTATCAGCAGGAAATCGTCATCTATCCTATTCACAATGTGTCTGTGTTTGTTTTGTATGTAAATCACTGCAGGTTGACCTTCTCTGACATAATTACCCTATTGACCAGGAATTCAGTGGTTCATTTCCCAGAGTTCTTGCCCGAGGTCAGCCTGTCAGGCAAGGTTAACTACTTGATAATATTTCTAAAGGGAGCCGTAAAGTGTGCATTAAATATTTGGGCCGGCCTTAAGGCTATCGAGCTACCTGACGGACCGTGAACAATACACAGACGCTGGGAATGTTCTCCTTCTGCTGAATGGTCTCTTTTATTATTTCAGAAACATCAAGAGTTGCACGATGGCATATTCACTTGCGAGCGCACTGTAAACTCTAACCCTTCCCCGTGTTGAACTGACTGATCACTCCCTGAGACGGCAGACGCTGCAGGTTTTGTGACAGCAGAAAAAACATCCCTAGCTTGTCTTTCATGTGTGTGTGTGATAAAAAGCACAGGCTGTTGGCTGACAGTGAAATAAGAGTCAGTAAACGCCCCTTAGCTGCTCTATAGTGCCTCATATTGTCCCTAAAATGCTCATTAATGCAAATTAGAATATGATGTTGTGGGTCATATCAGTGTGGCACAGTTAGAAAACAGCAGCTTTTGCTATGGAATAGAACAGTTCCTGGTTCAGATGAGTGTCACTGAAACCCAAAACAATAAAAACCTCATCACACAATGAATAAAAAAATATCCTTTTCCACAGAGATGAGATGAAAGCATGTTTTCAAGCTTTTGTTTGCTTCATGTGTACAAAGCAGGCAGGTCATGTTTGACTGTGGTGGGCTTTTATTTCTAAATCCAGACATCTTAATTTTGGGGCTATCTAGTCACAATTCAGTGCAGGGGAGGAGAGGATCCTGGTCTTAATTAAGGCTTTTCTTATGAGAACGTGTTACCAACCCTGCATATTTCACAGTTCTGCAAACGCAGTGACAAATAAGTGACTGAAAACATGCTATGTGCAGAAAACAGCTTCTGCAGAAGATGTTTTTGGCAGAGGAAGCAAGCAAGGTTTGCACCTTCGAACAGGTAAATGAGATGCAGGAAAATTTCCTGCAAATACGTGTTAATATAAACAAACAAACAAACATGTTTACCTACAGATGCATTCCAACAGTGTTTCTACAAGGCAGGAGATGCCACAGTGTTCACTGCTGCCTACATTTTCTTGCATTATCCGCCTGATGAGTGCAAGCGCCTGCATGGAAATTCTCTGCTGGGAATGTGCAAAACAAGCAGTTTCGTGCTTTTACCACATGAAGCATTTAAAAGAACAAGGCAAAAAGTTCATCGCCACCAAGCTGCTGCGGCATCGGCGCACGGCAGCACTGAGTGACAAGTACAAATAACTCCCCTTATTGTCGTCTGTACGCTGAGCTCAGTGTGCATCATGGAGCTCCTTGGAGTTCCCTCGCTGTGTGTTGCAAGTGTGTGTATGTTTGTCAGAGCATTTACAGTCCTCTCACTGCTTTTGCGGGGCCCCCGCGGAGGAACAGCGGACGTCACTCATTTACCCGCTCGACCGAACCTGTCTTTCAAAGAGGACTCGCCTCTGAGAACGATGCTGTTTTTAATAAGCAACGTTTTGCTGAGTTTGCGTGTCGTCTGCAGCATCACCCTCACGCTTCACAACCGCGCTGATGCATAAAAGTCAGACTCGAGACGCTTTTATTTTCCAAAAAGCCTCCACTGTGGCAGGTCAAGGTTTCAGGTACCTTGTGGAGTGTTTGGCCTCCAGCGGTGCAGCAAAGCTACGTTTTAATCCTTTATTGAAGTACCGCGCTCTGTTTTCAATTGTCGAGCTTCCTCGGCGTTTGTTTCTTTGTGCCTTTGCTCTATAAATACAAAAGAAAATGAATAAATGCATTTTCCGAAATGTCACACTTTCCTTGAACCATGTTTATTTGCCATGACTTGCGGAGCTATAGCAGGAAGTGAGTTTTTAAAACCTTATCAGTGGACGTTAAAAAATATATATACTGGGGTTTTGCTGACTTGTCCCATATATTTATATATTTTACACATATTATGTATTTGTTCCTGTTTGCCAATAGAACTGCCATGGGCACATGCTGTACTGCATGTATGTGTATGCAGACGAAAGCGAGTGGTAGCAGTCGGTGGTAGTGCTGTAAAACCTATGTCAGTATAAGAGGAAGAGAAGACGGCTGCTGCTTTGCAATCTTTTATGAGGTAGGAACCACATTCCACCTGGTTTTAGGGCTTAAGGATACACAGTGTTTTGTCGAGTAAGGCTGAATACAAATGTGCATGGAAATTCCTCAAGGTACCTTTGAGTGCATCGCTTGAAACGTAGTTAAGCGATGATAGACAGTTACTCATTGACCCTCCGCTCCAGCTAACGTGGAGTTTTGAACCAGAAACCTCCCCCAGTCATAAGCCCACAAGTCCAGCGTTCCCGGGGCTCAGCATTATTGCAATTCTTGTTCAATATATGACGTGTGTGTGGTGTGCGTGTGTGCAGATACTGAATTAATTGGCTTCACGTTTCAACTCACCATTGTTTTTTGTTGTGTGGGAGCTATAAGGATGTGAATAGCCAAAAGGTGCAATTATGCTATGAAAGACAAGAAGGAAAATCAATGTATTGGGTGTATTTTTCCATCTAATTCAATAGCACAGTGCTCACTATTCGTATATCAGTCACTGCGATCAATAATGGAGAGCCTGGACAAAAGCGTAGCATTATTTATTGAATGAATCACTCACATACTGCATGATTACGCAAAGAAAACCTTGTATGTGTGAATATCTCCTTCAGCATGTAGCATTTTCATTGGTTTTTAGTGGAACACAAGGCAGAATTATTGAGTGTTTCATACATTTAAAGCCAGAGGAACAAGCCACATCTTAAATGCATCGACATGCTAACAACATATTACAAACGCGCAAGTCTAAAACGACCGGAAATCAAGTCAAGACACAAAGTCGTATGATATCTCTTCTTCTGCGTTTCTGTGCAAAACCTTGCCGTGGGCATTGTGACTCAACTGCAGAGGAGCTCGAGCTTTCTGTCGAGAGAAGCAAACGTGCAACAATCGATTCAAAATTAGATAAGCGCCTGATGTCCTTGTATCGAGGCACAGGCGGCGGCGTGTGCGCATGCTACAAGCTCATTTGGGCATGAACGAGGCAAGGAACGACCACCTCAGGTGTAGTCGGGAAAGGGAGTTATAAGGAGGTACGCATTAACAGGAGATGTGGTGGGGAGAAGGTCAGTGAAATGAGGTCTTTTCATCTCTTGTAAAAGCATTGCGCCTCCCACCAGGCCGTAATGGCAGCCATATAATGGAAAAGAGAGTCGACACCAGCTTGTAGATCATGCTCTTGTGTGGGAGGTGTACAGCCACCCCATATATAAATATATGACACCATAATACATGGCCCCGAATGCAGATATACAGCACCCAAAATTTGTTGCCAGGGCAGATTCTGTTCCTGTCGAGGCCTCATTCCTTCTTTAAAAGCCGCCTGAAGACACCGAACCACAACAACCTCGTGAAAACTGTTTGATCTGCTGGTTAATGCACTAACTGAATACATTTGCATTCAAGCAGACCGATTGATCGATTCGCGTGAACTGGCAGCTCTCCATATCATCTCCTTTTTTCATGCCTGAAATACTAAAATTGGCACAACTGTATCTTTTTGATCTAAACATAAATATCAGAAAGACTTCAGTGACGTCTCCTGTAAGACCAGTGGCTCTAATTCACATTTTATCATCGATACGCTACCCGATAGTTCGGCTTTCTGTTTTAGAGGCCTGCATTTTGATGGCGCACGCATGCATCAGTCCGTCCTAACAACACTAGAAACCTGATGATTCATGTCTAAGTCATGTGATCATTACCAGGTTTGGATCCAGGTTTCTGAGGACAGTCTCATTCTGGATTTCTGAACTCTGCTAGCTCTTGCTTGAGCTTTTGAGACAAAAAAAACCCTCTTTGTCCCACAGTCAGCTCCCTCCATCATTCCCTATTCATGGCGACATGCTGAGCTTCACCCAACTTAAGTTAATCTTGGATAGCATGCCAGTCAGTTCTACGCCAAATAATTTTTGGTCTTCCAGGTTTTCTTTTGCCTCGGCACAAATGCAAAAATGGTGCATGATCAGCCTCCAGTCGAAGCACACGGTCCAGCCTTGGCAGATGCCTCCGTGCTTTTTCAGTAGTTGTTTTTTCTGTATATATCTAAAGTTGTGATCTTGTTGTCCAGATGATGTCTTATAACCTTTGTTATCGCAACCTCCCACCTTTGTCTCAAGTTGCCAGCTCGCGTGGAGATGGAGGGGAAGCCCGACAATGCATTTATCAAACTGAATAAATCTAGTAAAATGGCACCTTTTCAGGCATCCATTACATCTGTCCTCTTGTTTATGTGCAATTCATAACTGAGAACTGAGTCCAAAACCCCAATCAAACCCAGGATAGTCGTCTGTGTGTAAATGCACACGCAAGAAAAATGTTAACCGCTCTTACTCATATCCATAATACTGTTTGCATTCTACTTAGTACAGCAAGGTCATGTCATGTTCACTGTAAAGGGACCGCATGCTCGCTGCCTCTTATGATCACAATGGCTGTGCTCTGTTTGGCCTTGCCAGCCGGGCCGCCTGTTGAGAGTGGCAGCAGATATTGTGAAGAATTTCTGATGGTCAGGCGGCGCCGAATGCTGCGCACTAAAGTGTACTCGTAAAACTTCTTTGAAATATCTCAAAAAGTTTCACTGACAACGACAAGGACGTTAAAATACCTTTTCTAGTCTCCGCTTTTGCCATACATTTGCATTCGTGCCGTGCGTTTAAAGGGTGTGGAGACCCTGCATGTGTAGCCCAACCTGGCACAGGTCTGAGGAGCACAAAGGATGTCTCTGCAGTCCTGCTGCAAAACCCCAGAAGTCCTTTAAGCTATTGAATTTGATAGCCTTAAATGAACAAAACACCGCTTTAACACACAGATAAAATATGTCATGACTGGTACTAGTTTTTGCAAGCGGGTTATTACCACAGCTAGTGTAAATATTCTGTTGCAATAAAACAGGTCTGACATTTCTGTTTATGCTAAAGCACAGGAGGGAGGGAGAGCGGTCCTATTTTGATGAGGCAGCAAACACACAGAGAGCACAGCAGGTTATCTGTGACCGCTGTGTCCTTATAAACACAAAGCGATTATGCTGAAGACGTGATAGAAACATTTAACCAACATGTCCTTGCTTCTCTCTGCGGTGTTCTGCCGGCCTTCAGGCAAAAGCAGTTGAACAAAATAATAGAAAGAATATTACGCAGAGGCATTGTGTGGGAGGCTTTACTGTAAAGCAGTTTTGTTTTTCTTGTGTGGTAAATAAACTCTTGAGTGCAAACCGGCTCAGTCTTTTAACACTAATGGAGATTATACAACATTCAAGACCGAACAAAAGATTCGCTTATTTACTGTTTTTCCAGAGACAGTTTGGTGAAATCACAGCTGCTGAAGTGTCCACACAGACAAAGACAGAAACAATTCAACACGAATCATTACTCTCACTTTGTTCTATGTTCTGTTCTTTTCCACGTTCTGTGTTCCTGTTTCAAAACTGCACAGGACTGACCTGGAAAACAACCACATGATGATCAGTTTTAATAGCTTCAACTTTGTTTCTGAGAAAATAACGTTTTGTCCTTCGAGCTGGAGTAAAGTAAATTCCTCTCAGCTGCAGATTGTAGAGGCGGCTTTCTGCAGTAACGTAACATTTCTTGATAAAATGCACTTCAGGAGTCGTAGTTAGCGTCTACCCAGAAGTGTTTATGGGGTTTTAGGTATTTTGAACTTTTTGTTAAAGAAGCAGATATTCTCTAAAGCACTTGTTAAACTTCTGTGCTGCTGATTTAACCGAGAGAGGTTCACGTCTGTCCGAGGGCTCCGACTGTCAGTCACAATAAATCATCTATGGAGTTCGTGAATGAGGCTCCTGAACCAGCGGCACCCGAAACGGCTCCTTCCACTTTGTCCCTCTATTTCATCTGAATTAATTTTTAACTCAAAGGTTACATTTTCAGTTTGGTTTGTTTATCTGGCAGCAGGATTATTGAGAAACCGGTGGCCTGATTTTCATGAAACTTGGTCAAAGTGTTTAATATGAGCCACTGAATTTGAGATTCAAATGTCGGGGTGGACGCACTAACTATTTTAAACTTTTGTTAACATTACGGGACATTTGGCCTTGGCGGAATAAATGGCATACATCTTAAAATCTAGTAGAAGGTCGTAAAGTTAAGCGGTGACAAAACATAGCCAGCTATAGAAATACGATGGCGCCACGTCACGGTCCACATTTACAGATAATCCTTTGGGGTAGACGAAACATGTTGCAGCTCAAACAGGCACAACCGTAACATCGCCGCTGCTGTAACAGTGCTTTTTTCCTCAAACTTAGATGTGGCAATGGAAACGTTAAGAGTGAATTATTTCCAATTTGGAAGCACATAATAAATGCAGAGCTGAGATGATGATGCATCAGTGAGGTACAACCATATTTCAACGTAATTGCAGTAGTTTGGGGAATATATCCAGACATATTGGCTGCACTTGCAGATTTCCAAGCAGTAGCATTGAGGAGTGGGCTACCTGCCTTGGCAGATCTTCAAGTGCCTTCTTGTTTTTATTTAGTTTAGTCTTCATTATTCTCCTTTGTTCTGGTTATATACCATGTTCACCATAATCATCCATATCTTCATTTCATCCAATCAAATCTGAAGAATTCCAGAGGAGTCTTACTTCTGAGAATGCATTGTTGAATAGTGTTAGCCTCTAAAATCTGTCTGCTCAGACCTTGAGGAGATAGAGTTCATTTTTTTTCTCTTTAGATATAAACGAGTATCCAAGCGTGTGTCATTTTTTTTGAGATGCGTGTGCTCAGAAGCATGTATTATAAATGCATGACTGTCTGTGTGTGTGGTCGTATGTGGTAATGGACCCAGGGCACACTTGGTGCAACACAAAGAGCCATTGCCCTTGAGCAATGGGCTCAAGTCTGAGAGAGACATCTCAGTGACAGGGCCAGGGGTCCATGGAGCTAATCAGACCCCTGGGACATGCTCTCAGGCAGCTGTTTTTGTTGTTGATACTTGGGGATTCTCTACACATAAGGACACAGAGGGATAAGTCAGTCTGAAGGTCTTCCTCCCCCCCTGCTCAGAGTCCACCTTTGGCTTGGTGCTGACTGCACGAATCCAGGTGCTGGTGTGATTACATAAAGTTGGCAGCTTTCTCTTAAGTGCAAAAAGTCTCCCATCACTGTTATCATGCACAGGCATGATGCAACATGTTAAATACTGGAGAAGGCGGAAAGCCATATTTGCCATTAGCCATATTGACTGAAACCATTACTTCAGATCCATAGTATTGTTTTCTAATTAAAAGAAATCTCACTGTAATACAATAAAAGCCTTTGGGAAGTTTTTGATCATCAATCGTGTAAGAACATCATCACTATTCAGAAGAACCAGACCTCGGGGAGATGCTCTCAGGCAACAGCTTCTGTTGTTAATGCTCGGAGCTTCTCGACAGCCAAGGACACAGAGGGATATAGTCAGTCTGAAGGTCTTTCTCTCCCCTGCTCATCCAATATATCTGAGAGCTGCATGAAGCAGTACATCATTATAGTACCTATGCTAATGTACAGCACTATGGGCAGTACCAGATTGCGGATTCACATTTTATAACTGATTGAAGGAAAATGGATATCGGATTTGCCGAGAGAAGTAAATCTAGGTAATGAAATGATAATTGGATAATTATATGATATTGTTAATGGACCACGCATTCACCACGCATCAACACTGCCAGCGTGTTATGTCATCAATATCACTGCATTTTAAGCACTTATTACATGGGATGCTTTCATTAAAATTGATTTGATGTGTGGAGAATTGATTTTATAGGAACAGGGAAATATGGCATTTGGTTTTTAGATGCTAAGCACCTCATGGGTCCACTTGGTAATTCTCAGCCATATTCACTCATTCATTCACTCACTTTCTGAAATGACCGTGACAGGTTAAGATGAATAATTGGTGGCACGGTGGCACAGGTGGTAACACTGTCGCCTCACAGCTAGAAGGTCCCGGTTCGAATCCCTCTGTGGGCGCTGGTGGCGTGTCCTCCACCATGCCTTCAGTGCCTGCTCCTCGAGGGAAGGGGCCTTTCTGTGTGGAGTTTGCATGTTCTCCCTGTGCTCACCTGGTATATCCTCCATAAAAATACCCCCACTAAAAACATGCAAGAAGATCACCACCTCACCAATGGTGATGAAAGCGACTGGGTCCCCGGGCGCCGGTCGGATGGCAGCCCACCGCTCCTGGTCTGCCGCACAGCAAGGCAACCAGGGTGGGTTAAAGGCGGAGGACAAATTTCACCAAATTGCATGGCGTGTGTTGCATGTATGTAATTGTGTGACAAATAAACGGGATTGTCCCTCCGATTCTTCTTCTAAAAGAAGGGACGTGGTTTATGGATAAAATCCTCTTTCATGGTAAATGAAACCTTATATTGTGATATTGACATATATCACGATACTGATACTTGAAGGAATCAGCTAAAAAAACTTGAGGAGAATCTCAACTTTCAGACAGGAGAAATTAATGCGCTTCAAACATTACAATAGAGTATTCATTAGTCCCTTTCACATGGCAATAATGTTAAGCTTTTATTCCGTCTCGCTGTTGTGTATAAAATGTACAAAAACAATATGGAGTCATTGTTGTTTCACCTTTTAGGCAGTGACAGAGCCAAATCGATGTCTGTGTAAAATGCTGGAGCCACTAAACACTCCTCTTTTACCTATTATTAATTATTATTATTATTGCCTACAAAGATCCAACACAGACGCCAGTATGGTATTAGACAAAATAAGTGTACATATGTTGTGCTTAAAGTCTTTCCACCCAGCTGAAAGATCACATCTCCACAGCCAGAGAAGAAGGTCTCTAAGTACAACAATATTACTCACAACAGAATCTTTCCACTCAAGTCAGTCTGCATACCAGTTCCTGTGTTTTATGGAAATCAAATGTCAAAACTGACTAACTGGATTCCCCCAAAGCCTCTCCGGTAATCTCGCCCTGAAGCCTCTGACATTCATGCAAAGGTGAAGACGAACCGTCTTCGGTGATTGGTGCAAGGGTTTAGAGCAACTGACAGTCAGCAGCGTTGCGAAATGGCTCGGATTCTGGTCCAGATTTTTCTGTCTGCTGCATTCACTCGAAGCAGAGGAAGAAGAAAGATGAAGCGAAATGGGAATAGGAACGAACACATGCATCATGGGCCGTGTTCACATGTGGTTAATAATGCATGTCAAGGATAAAATACAATAACTGACAGATACAAATTGCCTTGAAGAAATGTTCCTTGTGTTTCCTTGCTGGTGGCAATTAAGATAAGTAGAATTTAAAATAGTCTGTATTACTGATCTCTTTGTATTTAAATACTAATGCATTGCTAAGAGAGAGGTACTATAAGGATAACAGAAAGGAGAAGAAAATTTGCTCCATTGTTTTGCTTCATTTCTACAAAGAACGGAGAAGGAGGTGCGACTAAATATTGTAAGTTTCATAGTGTATTTCAGTCTTGACATATTTGTGTAGTTGTGAGTTTGTTAGTGGAAGTCTTGTGAAAGTAAACTGTGCAGGAAAAAAAAAAAAGAAATATCAAACTGGGCTCACTGCCAACTTCGCCACTGGCAGTGTACATCTTAAAACAGCATAAAGATATCGCAGAACAAAGTTCAGATCATGTATCATATCCTCTGAGACCAATTATCTGTTTCTCCTTCTTAACCACGCAACTCTCAATTTCCTCTCATTTCAAAACACAATAAATTGTGCGAGGAGATGAGTGGATTCTTATGTGAGGCAGGTAACAACTTTGTGTGCTCTGAAATGCAATAACCGAGGAACGTTGACCGCAAAACCATCTTTAAACAGCATTTTATCTCTTCGTTCAAAACCTCATTTATCCCCACATGATCAAAGGAATGTTTATCGCCGTCTTGAAGTTGGCTCGTGTGTGACTGATATGATTTGAGTCATGCAGGAATCAATAGTTAATCAATAGCAAAGGGCTTAATATGGATAACACAGCACAAGATCAGAAGTCATCTTGTCATGTATGTTAACATAATGTGTGTCTGTAAAGAGTACACATCAGCTGTATGTAACAATTACCCCTGAATAAAAGTTGAGAAAAAGTAAGACAAGTACATTGCAAGGTCTTAAATCAGTGCTCGACAGCTCAGGTGTTTTGCTTGCCTGCCGCTGTGATTTGTACCTCTGGGAGACGGAATGACACCCTTTACCCTCCTTCCACCGTCGACCTTGAACGGGAAAACCAAGGGAGGGATTGGCTCCAACCCAAACCTGAATAGTCATCTGTCCCCCACAATCCGTCAGCCTTCCTCTGCTAAAACAAGGGCAAAGCACCGAGCGGAAACATACAGGGCGAAAACATCAGTGTGAAACTAAAGAGAAGCCCATCTTGCCAAAAAACTCCAGGGGTTAACAGGAAGGCTCTCCCCTTGCTGGAGGCACCATCCCTGGAGAGATAAATGCAAAGACGTCTGCTCCTGAACACATGTTGAGATGCGGTGTAACAGTTGTGTTGTCCATCAATGACAGTGGGCGGTATGTGTGAGGAAGAAGTGTATGGTAATGCAGAGATGCAGGTAGCAGTTTCAGACTGTGCGAGAGCCTATAAACACAGCAGTGATGTACAGGTCGTACAATTATCCACCGGCAAACTGCTCCGACACCCATGAAAGTCTGCCTGCATCTGCACGAGCTGCTGTTACCTTTAGTACAGGAATTCAGCCTCACTGCTGCATTACTGTTTTATTTAAGCTGCACTAACCAATATTTTTACATCATATATATCATTAATGGCATAAAATACTATGTTTAATATGAAAAATGCCATTTGTGGTGACAAACCCACAGATGCTATCGCCAATCGTCAGCTATCGTCAGCTCTGCAGAGTTCTTCACTATTCAGTGTTTTGCTTCACTTCCACAGCTCTCATTAGCCTCGTCTCCAGGTGCATCAGGCAGCTGTTTCCAGTGAAGAAGCTCTCAAAAACCCTGTGTGCCCTACCAGCAAAGCAGCAAATGGCAGACGGACAAAGTTAGCGACTAGCTGGTGAAGAAAATGGAGGATTTAGCAGCTAACGAGCCAGATGTTTCCCCCGGGAGTTGGTGAAGAGCAAAACAGAGCTTAAAAGAGAGTTAATATTGGATGTCATCACTAACACAACTCTAATTGAACGCTAACGTTGCTCTGCGGATGCTAATATTTGGCATAATCAGCTTCATCAGATGACAACATGGCGATATCATGATGGTTCTACTGAACACTACAAACACATTTTAGAAACTCCTCAGCAGTCGGGTTTCATGCTCCTATATCTGCTATCATGAATGAGTGATTAACATCTCCAGTATATATCACAATATATTACATACGTACTTGTACAATATGATTAATGTAACATTATTGTTTGTATGAATCTCTAGAAGCTGCCAAGTGGGAGAAAAGTAGAACGTCCCGCTAGACTCTGCAGAAAATGTTCTGTCTCCTCCTCGATAAGAAATATTAAGGCTGCTGTGGAAATTACTGATTAGAGCTCTGATAGCATTTTGAGGGCAGATTCAACACGCTCATCTGCTTTTCTACTCTGTCCGGAGAGGCGTTCCACACAGAGCAGAGAGCAGAACTGAATGCACAACACAGGACAGATGTGGGGTTCAGTCACGTGGGGTCCTCGGGTAATTCTATTCAGCGCTAATGGGCTATCTGACCCCCGGTGGCCGTGGGGACGCATGGTTCACTGTACAGATGACACTGAGTCAAAATTATTCACTTGCCTCCTCTGCAATGATAATGAGCTGCACAGGGGTCTTCTGTGTGTCCTTGTTCAGAAAACAGGATAAAAGGAATTAAGATGGAAAATGAATGAAATTAAGAAGTCTCTTGTCTTTTTTTTTTTTTGCCTGACATGAGCTGCTGTGATGATCCGTGGAGTTCTTTTATTTTACCCCATTTCCGTCCAGCTAATGTAATCAGCATATATTTTAGCACATAGCCGCGCTCGATTTTTGATCCGCGTGCTTCCAGCTGAGCACCTGTATGTTTAATTCATGGAGTCTTGTGGATCACTCAAGAGTCTTTTATTTTTTGGAGTACAGCTGGTTATACAAAGGGAACGATGCCACATTTTCTCTGCAGAGACTGAAGCCACGCTAAACAAAAGGCTGTCTCCTCATATGAACGCTTCATCAAAGTCCAAAGCGACAGACCACAAATTAGCGGCTGAATGATGCAGGTGACACATTGTTTCTGATTTCACCGTGTCGTTTTTGCCTTCAATGGAAAGTAGTATAAAGCAGAGGAGTGACAGTAGACCCGCACAGCAAATTTTTAATGGAAAAATCCACAGCTTGACTCCGTGAACGGAAAGTGTTGAGGAGGGACTTCAAATAACTGTCAAAGATGTCAACATTTATTATAAACGACATGAATAACGACAAAATAATACAGTATTTAATAGAAAAGTACATTCAGGGGTGCATTTACCTTTTTTAGTCAGGTAATCAGGAAATACCTGGAGGTGTTGTTTGGTGCTTGTCCCATACATACTGTAGCAACGTCTTAATAGAAACCATTTTCCTTGTTGTCCTCCTCGGTGTCTCCTTCAGCTTCCTGCATGGTTGATGATGAAGATGCACCTTCCAGTCTCTGGTTGAGCCTCCCGATCAGCTGGCTTTGGATCAAATGACTCTGGTCATCTCAGCTGAATCTGCATCAGACAGTCGAGATCTGGACTGTTTTTGTTATGTCGGCGTGTGAGAATCCCCTCTCACATGCTGCACTGCTCAAAGGCAAAGAGACAATTCAAGCACCTTGTTAGAGTAACAGTCTGGATTGTTACTATTTGGACCGAGTCAGACACAGAGGATGCTGCCAAGCCTTTTCATGCTTGCTTTGAGTGCATCCATTCTCTCACAGTGGACTCTTTGTCAAGTTGCTCCGTGGCCTCAAATTTCTGAAGAATGGTGCACATCCTTCATTTGCCAAAACAGCACAGGTCTTGCATTTTCTGAGGCCAAGTTCATTAAAAAATGATCACATGACTTAAGGGACTCATATCTGTTCTCAAACTCTTCAATTAGACCCCTGATACATTCGTCTTGTCCCTGCCAGCATCAGAAACAGTGTGTATCCTGTGGTCCTCACCGGCAAGCAAAAGTGTGAATGGTCACCATGAGTTCATCTTCACGATCTCCAAAGCTCAGCTTTTTCTTCTGAAACCTAGTGGAGGTTCAAAATGATGCCAATGTCAAGCATGTTGGTCAGAAAACACTGAAAACACAGTCAATGCAAACCATCTGCTGCTGTGAAACTCCTCACAAAGGAGGCTCAATTCTCTTCACACAACTTCAGCAGGCCAGTATTTCTTGCTCTACCTGTTAATGAAACTTCAGTAGCTTCACAATGGAGCATTTAAATGTCTCACAGTAAGGATTTCTTGCGATCAGCTGATTTTGCGCAATTCCGGAGGGTACGTGCAGTGCACAGAGAAGCACAAGGGAAGCTCTGACCGCGGCCAGTTGCTGCAGGTTTGCTAAAATGCTGCTGAACGTACCACGCTTGACAGGAAACCAACTTTGTGGTCCAGTCATCCGAGCCTGCATCATGAAAGAGCTTCATGCATCAATCCGCTAAAGTCTGCGCAGTTCAGTCAGCACCAAATTTCATTTAATTTCCTATTTACTTGCAATTGTCCAATAATTTTAAGACAAGAGGAAGTCTTTCAAATCATTTGTCTGAAACTACTAAAATATAATAGCACCAACAGTAAAAAATGCTCACAGTAGTAGTAGTAGTATTTCTACTGCTTGGCTGCAGGAAACTGTGCTTAGCTACAACTATCCAAACCTGCTTTATGCCTTTAAGGTGAATCAAGAAGTACAACTCTGCAACTGTGCATTCATGAAATTAATTAATATAAGAAGTATGTGTCACTGCGGTTTTTATCTGTCCTTACAGACGCCATAATAACTTAAAATACGAGTCATCTTCCTCTGTAAAACGATGCACGCTTCAAGCACGGCTTTGTAATCAGTCACTGTAACAAGAGCTCAGTGAAAAATTCTCTGGATTATTGAAGTAAACATGAACAAAGTGATCTGGTAACATCGGTGTCAAACCCCTTCCTTATTAAGAAATAATAAAGCATAGACAATAACCTTGAGAGAGGCTAACCTTACAATCAGCCGACGTGATGGATGAACTCGACTGCAGAGGAAGTGCACAGTATAAATGCATTCCCCACCAGCTGAAGGTATTTGCTCCGGCATTCACTCAGTTATTCAGTCAGTCAG
This sequence comes from Chaetodon trifasciatus, assembly GCA_037975065.1. NCBI lineage: Eukaryota > Metazoa > Chordata > Actinopteri > Chaetodontiformes > Chaetodontidae > Chaetodon > Chaetodon trifasciatus. The sequence continues at coordinate 3,807,714 of JBBMOE010000003.1, forward strand.
TAAGGGGAGCTGAGGCTTAAATCAATCCATTAGATCCATCCATCATCTCAGTATCTCAGTGGGAGACAAACACTGATGGATCTGCTCACATCGACTGGCATTCCACCTTAAAAAACGGGCCTCGCTCGCGTGTCTTCCACATGCTCCAGAGTGTACAGCCAACAGAAAGAAAAAGAGGGCATATTTGGACTGAACTGTTTGGGAAGGGGTGCGATTCCATCAGAGCTCTCAGCTTCGTCAGTCCTTGCATGAGCAGGTGTGATGATAAAAGTTTAAAAATGGGTCTGAGATTGAGTGCAGTGTTGGCGAGAAAGCAGAAAGCAGTCATCACGTCTCCTGGACGTGTTGATCGTCGACACATGACTGCTGCCACATCCTGCTCGTCTTTTCTCGAAGCAGCTAACTTTTTTGCCAGACTGCATCAAATAGAGTACTTATGTGAATCTGAATCTTCACTGAGCTGTTTAATGTGCTTGATATCCGTATATCATATAATTTAGTATTCAATGTGATGAAATTCGGATGCTGCGTAGAACCTTCTGTGATGGAGCTTTTTCATTTCTTAAGCTGACAGAAAACAAAGGTGTTTACTTTTCTCTGCTCTCGTCTCTTAAGTAAAAGCTTCAGTGTCTCATAATGATAAGTTGGAAGACAGATGAGACAACTATAAAACAACAAACTGACAAAACTAGTGACAGCGCTGATGAGCGGTTAAAATAAAGAATGAACGAGTAACCAAATAACTGTTTTCACACAAATAAAACGGCTTCGGTCTGAATTGTTTTTTCAGGTTTTGCAACAATGTAAAAAGTTGGAATGATGAAAAAGTGTGTTGGACACGGAGGAGGAGAGAGATAAAACCAAAGGAAATGTAAATACACTGTGAAAATGAGAAACACTGAATGTGAGGCAGCAGTTCTTCAGAATGATACATAATAAAAGACAAATAATAAAACTGGGAATAATAAAACAGTCGGATCAAAATACCTCAGTGGCCAAATGAAATCATTTAACGACTTGTTTAAAATTGTGATGAAGGACAGGAAGGAATGATTTTTGTGCTGGTTTCGCTCAGCCTGAAGGGAACAGCTCAGATTCGGGGTCAGAGTGTGTTTTGGGTCTGACTGAATCTTCTGTGCCTCTCTGAGCTCAGACTTTCCACGAAGGCAGTGATGTTCTTCTTTCCCGATGATTTTCACGGTCGTTTGAGGAAGACGTGGGAGCTTCGACTTTATCTGTGCTGACAGGTTGCCGCACCGTGCTCGTGTGCCGTATCGAATTACACTCTGTAAAATCGTTTGATAAAACAAAATCACGAGTTTACTGTTTACGCCACAGAGGCTGAGCCTTCTCAAAAAACACATCCTCTGTGAGAGAGCTGTCAATGCCGACTCCAAGATATTTCCATGAAGAAACTTTCACTTTGGATTGAATGTCACCTCCTCAGCTTTCTTCATCGTCACGCTCAGATGGTGAGCGTCACGCCGGTGTGATTTGGGACTGGTAGAGTGTGTCTTGGTCTCTGCAATCAGCCATTAAAGTTGGTTTCTCTGAAAACTTTCACAGTGTAATTTCCACTGGATCTCTCAGTGTATAAATAATGCGACGACTCACCTTGTAGCAGAGTTGCTGTTATTCGATAATTACCATTTTCCTGCTGAGAAAACCTGTTGAAGTACGACATGTTTAGACCTCTCCATGCATGATGTGCGATGGAAATAATTTTCGGTTGACATGCGAAAATATTCCATTTCTACACGCTGTTCTCGCCGCTGTACCCACCCTCTCTTGCTTCTCCCCTGATGTTTTCACTTCTAACTCAGTGAATTGAGAGTTTCTTTCAACCAAACAAGAGTTGGTGGTGATTTTTGGATCAAGCAAAACCTTTTGGTCAGTACTATTCTGTTGTTTGCAGATGATGTCACGTCGCTCATTTGTTGTGGTGCGAACTGCAGATGGAGGGCCAGAAGAGATTTTCTGCGTAGGAAGCATTGTACACACACTCTAAATGCCGATGTTCAGCATCGTTTATGGTTGCTCAGATCAAATCAAGAAACCAGGCAGAGCTTTGATTGAGTTTTCCATGTAGACCGGTGAGTGTGAGTATGTGAATGTGGTTCTAAAACAGAAGTTATACAAAAAAAAAAGAAGAAGAAAAAAAAATTTGATGGCATCAACAATAAAACTTGGCAAACTATTGTAGTTCTACACTAATACAATGACTCAATTTGAAGCTAAACAGGTGTACGCAGGAGATTAGTAAAAAGCACTCAACCAGATTAAAACCAAATGCAAATCCTCCACAGCACTGCCACAACTCTTATTTGTTCAAAATCTGCATTTCTCACTCACACTCAATTAGCCCAAAACTCCTTGAAATATAAAAACAGCATTTGCCTTAATCTACACAGGCAATTTGTCTCCTCACCTGATTGGCTGTTCCTTAACTGGCTAATTAAGCTGAACAGGGAGACTCTAGAAGGTGCCTGCACTGTGCAGAGCAGATGTGTGAGGAGATGTAGCTGATCTGGACCTGTGAAGTTTGTCTCAAAGCTGTAAGTTACTCTCACTACAAGAATCTAAAAGATCGATGCAGGTGAGTAATCACCAGCTGCTACTGGCTCTACTCTGCTCATTTAAGTTGATATGAATGCTGCAGGTGGATGTTTAACTTTGCTAGTTCATAAGTGATGTAGCTGAAGTAGGTTGTAGCTAAGTTCTCTGCACATTCATTGTGCAATTTGTTGTTTTTATGAACATACTATCTTGATTTATTTCAGTGCTATTAAACTGTGTGACGAGGAAGGATGGAGCCAGGTGAGGGGGTTCGCCATCTGATCAGGATGCGTCCTGGGCGCCCTCCATTGGGGGATTTTCTAACTGGTTGGAGACCCTGAGGAGGACCTAGAACACACTGGGAGATTATGCATCTCCTCAGGCTTGGGAATCCTTCAGGAGCCCCAGGAGGATGTGAAAAATGTTACTGAAGAGAGCGATGTCTGGACTGGTGAAAGCAGCAAAAAATGGACGGCTTGATGGGTGAACGTGCAGGTGTGCAGGCCAAACACAACTGAATGCAGAGTCAAAGTGTTGCTCAAGTTGTCTGACTGAATTCAGTTACATCAAGGCAGTGTATACTTAAGTAGGTTAGAGCAGTGGTTCCCAACCTTTTTTCCTTGAAGCCCCCCTTGCCTGTGCCCAAGACAAGCCAGGCCCCCCCAGCCCCAACTCGTACCTGCATACCGCACTAAAAGAATAAAGTGATTAATGACAAACTTTTATTTGCAAAAATAAAAGGTCAGAGGTAATAAATAGCTTAATGAATTTAAATGTGGACCAAAAATATGTTTTAATTTGGATTATACAGAGTTTTGATTATCCAATTGGGTGTGTTATTGGGATTTTATAAATTTAATGTGCACAGATATAATTTTGGTAACCTCACAACCTCAGCGCAGACAAAATTGTACACACACCCTGTGACATCTGGCGCCCCCCAGTGGAGGACGCGGACCCCAGGTTGGGAACCACTGGATTAGAGTAATGTAAAAGAGCACATTAAACAGCTAAGACAACAATTAATTTGTCTTTTAAACATATTGTGCCTTATAATATCTTCCCATCTCAGTTACCAAAAGAGGAAAAGAGGAAATATCAACACACTGTCTCAACCTTATCATCACATTTTTATGCAGCATTTCATAAAGGCATGCACATTAAAACTTGAACATCTCAAACAGAAGAGGTGCTTTAACCAGATTTGAATATGAGGAATTAATGAAATCCATTTGCCTTAAAATGTTCATCCACTGGCTGTTTGGGCCCATCAGCAGGGCTCACAGTAGCTCTTTTTCTATTGGGGTGAAGTGAAACTCTGCAGGTAGGATTGTACTTGACTGAAGTGGGACACGTTTCACCATTCAAAAGGCTACTAAAAAGTTTTAATAGCATTATTTTCGTCTTAAAAAAATGAATTCCATATGATAATTTTGCACATGGACAAGGAGCAGTGCTGCACAACATGAATTACAAAACTTTGGCAGAGACTCAAATTTTTTGCTGCACTGTTTGCTGCCAAGACTGCAACATCCTCACACTGCAGACGATGTTAGCCTGTGATGGTGGGGAGCTCCAACCATATAGTTACAGTGTACCGGATTAAGACGACCTTGTCCAATCAAGGATATTTGGACATGCTGTTAGGAGGAGCCGCGAAACGAACCAACGCTCCCGTGAACAGTGGACCACCTGCTCCACCATGTGAGATACTGTCAGAGCTCGGGTCAGATGCTAATCAGGTATTATAGCGAGTATAAAGGCTCACCTTTAAAACCTCCACTGCGCTCTTGCATCTAAAGGTCAAATGGAAGCACCAACTATTTACATAAGGAATTATCTACATGTGCAAGAACAGGTGAGAAAATGTAATGAAATCACCAAAGTGTGGCACGTTTTTATCTGTATCCTGCTCTTCTCCTCCCACTCTCTTCACACAGATTTGTTTCTCATCACTTGTCCACCTGCAGCAGATAAAGTGTGTGACCTTTTCGCTGTTCACTAGCATGCAGAGCAGGTGGCTGTAAGAAAGGTAGCTGAATCCGAGAGCCATGATAAAACAGCTGTTACCAGTAGGAGATGTAAGCTGAGCTGTGCTGAGAGCTCAGGCTTTGAAGAACGGATAAGGATCAGTCAGCAATGAGACCACCACCTATTGCCTCTGCATATCAGACTCTCATCACTCTTTGCTGGGCAGCAGCTGCAGTGGAAAAATTAGGTGGTGCTCACTCTCTACTGACATGCGACGCTGGAAAGCCATGCTGCCACCAGACAAGTCACGCTGAGGGCCAGATTTACTAAATGGAGCATGATTCTCAGTTAATTCTTATAATCCATTTTTGCAATTTTGAGTCCAAAACATTCCTGTATATGTTAACAGAATGTCAACAAAGCCAATTAAAATCAAGTCAAATCTGCCAATGGCTGCAACAGATGCACAGAAAAGAAAACTCATTTATTCAAACCTATGAAAAAAAATTTCCAGTCACATTTTCCCTCTTTTATCTTCCGTGTGCCAAACCGGTTGCGTCACATCGGGCCCGTGAGCATTAGTCATCCAGGCGTCTTGTGACTAATGGCGTTGTTTTGAAGAATGCAGCATGCCACCACAATGTTGCACACTTTTATGGTATGCAGTCAGCCTTTGTGTGATCCAGGCAATAGAAGTTAATCTTGACGGTGCCAATTGTGCGATCAACAGCTCCTCTCGCGTGTTATGGGGAAGGGTGTAACTGTGGGCTGTTAAGGAATTGTATGGAATGAAATATCTAGGCAAGGTTGCAGAGGATACCGTCCATTGCCTTTGAGACCCACCAAAAAAATCAATACCTCTCACATGTACACATGTCAAACAAGCAAAATAATGGTTGGAGCGTAGTGATAGAGCACACGTTTAGTCACTAAATTCATGTGAGCTTTGTCAGCGACTGTCACAATGACAGACACAGATTAGCTAAATTAGCAGTTTGCTCTGTTTTCCTCATTAATAACAGCAGCATCCTTCAACTGCAGCAGAACGCAGGATAAATAGCACACAGGTGATAAGAAAAACATGCTACTCAGTCGCACTTGAATCCGTATTTTGCTGCAGGCCTCTTGTGGAAGGCGTATCTTAACACAGGGCTGGTGAATACAACAGCTTTGTGCATCATTTCCTCAGAGCCTAAGGCATCCCTGGCTGTGATGAACAACTTGTGCGCTCGAGTTCTTTGACTGTAATTGCTTTCTTTAAATTTGATACCGTAGTCGTTTGACAGGAAACAAGCAGAATATTGTCACAGCAGAGAAAATGGGCTCATTGTGCAACAGTATGCATGGAAAGCACAGTGACCAGACGTACTCTACAATATCCCCAGAATTTAAATTAAACAGACATATTGCTTAACATTTATAGGACCGTGCAGCCGTATTTTGCATGCACGAGGCGACAGTGTTTCTTTCTTTGCACAGGATGACAATTTGAAGTTTCTACAGCAGGTAATTCATTACAATCCAACAATCTGCTTTTCTATCCCTCCCTCCAGTCACACTCCCACCTCTCCAAACCTGTTCACTCTTATGATGTACCTGTCCACCAGAAGCCCTCAGACTCCCCTTTTCCTCCAGATCCTGCCGCTCCCGTCGGCCCTGTAATCACCTCATTCCCCTCACTTTCCAGCTTTCCCGCCCATCTCCCCACCCGCACCCCATTTCCTCATCAGTCCTGGAGCACATACACCAGCCCTGGGCAGTTGTCAGATTTTTTTTTTCCCCCTTTGTTTATTCACAGGGGAGTTTCACTGACAGCAATTGTCTCCATTTTCAGGAACGCCTTCATCGCATTCACACAGTTCTGGTCTGAGTGAGGTTGTGTGTGTGAATGACAGAAGGTTGGTTTGATCTGCTGGGCAGCTTTATAAATTTCCCCACTGGGATTTATCTTGCAGGTCTGGGGATTTGAACTGACAACCTTCTGGTCAAATCCTCTAAGCTTTAAGCCACCACAGCCCAACTTGTTCCGTCTTTGTTGCCATGTTTTGCTGCTTTCAAGCCATCTGTACCTGTGTCCGCCTGTGAGCTTATTTGCATCTTCTACTGGTCATTAAATCGTTGAACTGTCCCTATCTGCCTCAATTATCTGCATTTGGGTCCTTCTCTTGTCTCGCACCCACCTGCCTGACAGATATTAATTAATTACACATGGACAAGAGGCGGTGCCGTACCACATGAATCACAATAGATTGAGAAAGGATACAAATTCTTGCCGCCCGGTAATCAAGACTGTACATCTCGTCATGAACAGCCAGATTACAACAACAACACAAGCTTCATCCATATATGGATGCAGTTATCACTGGATAAAGATGACCTTGTACTATCAAGGATACTTGGACATGTAGTGAGGAAGAGCTTGGAAAGGAAGCAATAAATGAAGCCAGCCCTTAGCAGTTCCAATGGCTGTATAGTACAATATTTTGAGAGCATGCTCATGGTCAGTGTGTTGACCTCTGAGCCGTGCTCCACTTCAGAAGCATGGAAGATTAGCTACTTTACAGGAAAAGATAAGCTGCCCGGTTGATTATGTCACCTGGGCGAGAAGAGTGGGGCTTCAGGTGGGCATCTGCAGCCCTTGTTGTTGCGGCAGCCCTGGACTGCCAACAGTTTCAGCAGCCACCGGCAATGTTCGAGCTAATGTGCTCCTAAAGAGGACAGGGGTTGTTTCACAAATGGAAAAAGTTATTCCTGAATTCCTTCACTTGACTGTGGATCAGTTGCAACCTTGTGGGCAGGGAATAGATCTGTGTTTCGCAGACAATGTCATGCAACATTTAGTGCATCAAAGGCTGCGTGCCTATGGGGACAGTTACGGGTTTTAAAGACTTTAATTCTGACCTAAAAACAGTCCTCAGTGCACTGTCTGTTCCGTCTCTGAGCACCTCTCTGCCATCACCTTCTGTCATCAGACAAACTTGGCAGCTTTCATTGGGAAGTGAAGAATGCAGAGCTCCAGTGAAACATGTTGAAATAGTTCGGAGCTATGCTTTGTGTCGGATCATGTCACTGGCAATTACTGTAAATCGCTTCAGCGTACTACTGTGCAAGGGCTGATATAAACTAGTTCACTGCCATAGTACTTGTACTGCCTACGACTGTTAGCGGCAAAGGCAGTAAACACGGGCACGCCGTGATTGGCTGCTGATGGGTGATACCACAGATTTTCAGGCAGCAGAGGAGTTAAGCATTAACAGACTCTCACCTGACTTTATTTTCGCTGTGCACTGCTGCTGGCTGGTGGGCAAGAGTTCGTTTTTATAATATAAATACTGTATATATGTTAAGTTAAATCCCACAGTCCCACCATAACAAGGCACAGCAGTCCTGTCAATGCTTTAGATCTGGAAGTGTTGCACCTGTGGTTGTAGTAATAGAGACTTATTTACAGAGTAGGGACGGTGGTGTCAAAAAGTGTAAGGAAAGGATTAAAGTGATTTGAACTGCTCTAATGTAAGCTACAATCATTGCACGCCTGGTGAGCTAGCTTGCTACATGCAGTAGTAAGCAGGGTTGCCAGGTCTGTGTGACAAAAACCAACCCAACTGCCAATAAAACCAGCCCAGTACTAGAACTCAGAATATGCCCCTGCCAACCATATGCAGTGCTTTTAAAGTCCAGCTGCATCACTATCATTGCCAAATATATTGTAATATCTCACCTACAAAATGACACCATAAATGTTTAGTGTGCAGCATTAAAAGCAGTTTTCTCTAAACAGTCCCTGAATGGCTTTATGTAATTAGATAGAGTATATCATAAATAAAATATCGCTCTGTGAACGTGTAGGCTGTGTAGACCTAACCTGTTGCATTGTCCTTTTGCTTTCTCCTCCATTTTCCCTCTCCCTCCTTCCCTGCCTGGACAGCATAAACGGGCTGTTTTTACTTCATGTGCATTTATTTTTACCTTATTTCAAACACCTGATCATGTTGCTTCACAATATTTTAATCGTACAGGTCTAGTTATATTAAATACATATGTAAATAGGCTATTTGTTTATTGGTAGTACATCATTTTAATAATATACTCATAATACATATGTGTGTAAATAGGCTGTGTGTTTACTTGTTTGACTTGAAGAAGTTTGACCTCCTTACAGTAAATGTCATACATGTCTGTATTGAACGAGGCCAGCGTGCTAAAACTAGCGGCAGCAGTATTTTGCACACCTACCGAGCGAAACCAAAGGAACATTTCGAGTAGTGCATCTGCCAACATTATAAACTGCACGTGCCACGCGAGAAGTGACGTGTATGTTAAGGAGTTAATTCTTATTGAGTTACTTTCATATGCAAAGTTCGCTCCTTACCAATTTACCATCCATGGCAATTCAGAGCCATTTCCTCTCATCTTCTTGTTGTGCCACAGCTCCATCAACCATGCTTTTATCAGTGTTTCAGCAGCAGAGGTTTCCCCGCTGCTATGACCTCCCAGTTTGCATCTCCTTGTTCCACGGCACTGCATTAACCAATCCAGTTTGCCACCTCGCCTGAATTGGTTTAATTAAATCCAGGGGCCTTAACACCATCATGAATTTCAAAGAGCGCAGGGATGCATGTACGCATATGCCAAAAACCTACACCAGCTTGGTCCTGCCAACTAAACGTTTGATCGTCATTAGTTGATATTCATGCAGTGCACACCAGAGGTCCTAAAATTGAATCTCATATTCTTTAATATTCAGATGTTCATCAGGATGCATGTTAATCATAGATTTTAAATCATGGGAACTGATTTGTCTCTAATGGACTGTACAACGCATCCTTATCAGTTTTCTTAATTCCTTTTCTCCTCTCAGGTGCTTAAGCTGACATGAGACTATGCAATTAATTCACTTAGTGTATAGAAGACAAGGCAATCAGTCAATGTGAAGACAGTAAGATTAATTCAGGCTTTTTACATCGATGACTTCCGGCTGAATATTGCACTATACATTAATGAAAGTGTTCACAAGCAGTGAGAGAGCTACAATATAATGCATGACCGTACTAAAAGGAGGTGCATATATTATTTCTATGATGCTGGTCTTCAAAACACTAGGGAGGTATATATATATGTGCATACTCTATTGAAATTTAAGCCTCACTTAACGCTACAGTGCAAGTGGCTGTGTGTTTCCTGTGTAATCTTCTGTATGCGTTTCCTGGATCCTTTCATCCCTCTTATTCTGAATTGTTGGGAGGCAAAGAAAGAAAGAAAAAAGCAGTGAATTACGACCGAACTGATGCTTAGTGATGCCTAACACTAATTACATTTTTGCTGCTGTTTTAATGCAGTTTACATTAAGTCTTGTGGCAACCGCGTGGTGAGAAGAAGTACCTTGTTTTCATTAGATTGATCGCCGATGCAGAAAGCACCTGCAGTATTTTCGCTCAGAAAAGTACTGCATTGTTCTGCATGTGGGCTAAAACCATTCCCTGTTTCTGCCTGCGATGTCAATGCAAAGCTGCTGGTGACATTCTTGGAATTCATCAAATCAGGGCAAGAGAGAGCGAACGCAGTGTGATATATTGGTTTTCCACTGTGATAAACATTGATGCTTTTATGAAAACCTTTGCCTCCGCAGGATGTGTGTGTGTGTGCATAGTGGGGGGGTTAAGTGAAAAGCGGCTGAGATAAGGCTGATCTGTGTGATATGCTTGGAGAACCACCATGTGTCAACCATGTGATCATGTACAGCGTCTCTCCTGAGAATCCAGGATCTTTGATGTGCACTCTAATTAACCTACCTCCAGTCTTTGATCAGTAATTTTCATTAAGACTTCATATGTTTTTAGTTACGGTCTTCACAAGACAACTACTGACAGTCTGTTGCGGAAAGCAGGGCCAAGGCCTTCGTCTCTTATCAGCATGTTTTTGCTGTCCCGTTTCACATGAAATGATTAATGCTTTTCTTTGTCGCAGCATATTTTACATATCAACTACAGCACAGCAGAGGAGATGCATTTCAAGGTTTTTCCAGCTTCAATGAAAACAGGCTAACAGGGGTTATTTTATTTAAGAAGCAATGCTTTACATTTGTGAAAAAAATATGTCATTCAGGCACCAGTCTTCAATGTCTTCAATTCATTCATTCATTCATTCATTCAAGTAAAACAACTAAATACAGCTTTAATGGCAGTCAATGGAAAGAATATTCAAACCAAACCTTTTCATCCACGTTAGCAGCATGGCTCTGGGGATGGAAACGTCTAGCCCAGTGTCAGGGCAGTTTGTGAAATTGTAATGAAATTTAATCGCCAGATTAATGTCCATGAACATGAATTTTGCATTTAAACAGCGAGAAAGTCCACCACACAGGAGACCGGGTTCGAATCCAGTGTGAAACCAGCAGTTAAGAAGCAGTTAATGTGACTGAAACCACAAACTTTTCCTCAACCTAACCAAACAGTTTTGGTGCCTAAATCTAATCAAACTTCGACATCATCTAAAGAGTTTTTCAGCAAGCTTTATTTTGAAAGTCGAACCAGATGCGTACTTTGTGTTTACTACTAATTAGCAAAGGTTGGCATGCTAACATGCTAAACTAAGACAGTGAAAATGCCAAACATGATACATGATAAACATTAGCATGTTAGCGTTGCCACTGTTACCATGTCACCATGCTAACATTAGCATTTAGCTCAAAGTATAGCCTCACAGAGATACTAGCATTGCTGTTTTTTCTTGTTCAACGATAACTGCAACGCTTCAAGGTACAAAAATCATTAAATATAAAGTCAGAGGGCGCCACCTTTACCATTTTAGGTACGTGTGTGGAATGAATGGGACATTTTCCATCAAAATGTAAGTTCATATATGCAAACAACCTACATCAAGAACATAGAGCTGATGCAGTGTCTAGTATAGATAGCTATAATAGAAAGCTATTTCCAATTTTATGTTCCCTTTTGCATGTACGTTTGCCTTGACTCCCTTTTGCTTAATTTAAATGAACGATTTTACATGAAAAGTGTCCACTATACAGAACTGTAAGTCTTTCTACATCCATCCTGAATGGTAGGAAATCAAGAGCTTCACACATAAATGAAGGCTATCACTGGGATTGTAACAGCAAGACCTTGTCGGCAGAGTGGAGCTGAATTCTTTCATTAGCATAACTCTCCACTCCAGCCTTGTATTTTTCATAAACTAATGCACTTTATAAGAAGAAACAGTACTTAGGTAGTAGATATTCTTCAGTTAAAAATTCCACTGAAGTCATTTGATTCATTTTTGAATTGCCTTGACATTACGAACAGATTTCTTTGCAGTCCGTATCTCAGGCTCTTCATTTTACTGGCTGTCAGTGTTTACTGCAATGGTAGCTATTTTATGTCAAAAAGCAATTTTTCGACATGTCATTATTACAGATGTGTGGGTGTTTGTTATTGCTGGAAAATTTCTCTTGGAGTGTTGGGGCTTCATCTGCTGTGTGTTTGAATGGACAATTCAGAAGCTACTCGTCTTTCTGAGTCAACTTTTTCAATGTTTTGCAAACAATTTTCCGTGACTGTTTCATACATTTGGACTGCAGATCTCTCAGTCTCCAAGGAATGAAACATGCCCACATTAGATTACTGTAGATGTGCTCATGGCATGTTATCAGATCACTTAAAAGTCATTTGTAGTGTGGGTTTCATGTGCATTCAGGAACCTATTTCCTTGCTAATTATCGTTACATATCAGAAAAAAATAACTAATCTAATTGAAACTGTTAACAATGCAGTTCTCTAGCTACAGCACTTTGTAAGATTAGGGGAAGTTTAATCTCTTAAATACAACTCTGCATTTACATATTGCAATTATGATGATATATGAGACATTCTAAGACTAAATAATAACATTATGCATAATATTGCCACAAATTTAAATTATATTGCCACTCTCAATAGCTAAGAACATATCAGTAATACAAAGCGACACAGACAGTAATCTGCCATGAAATTCATAAGCACTTCTGTGGGAGGAAGAAGGAAGCAAACAAAATTATTCCAGCTCTCCCCTCTCACAATTCAAAATAAACTCTAATCTGCGACCATTATGATTAGACTTTGACTTATTATTATCACACAGAGCAGCATAGCAGTACGTTACTTTGCAGAGTCAAAGCTCTGCATGCATCTCTGGGGATTTTTCTATTTACCGATCCTATCAGTGACAAACCCTTGCACAGCCAAGCCCCAGTGACCATGTTTATTAATAGACAGTCGTCTCGACTACTAGCCAATGAACTGCTATTCCCTAAATATGTGATGGGATTTGCCAAGTGCTGAAAGAGAATGTAGGTTGACCTGACTGCATATTGTTTTCTAGCAGTAGATGGAAAAGCAGAGCTCAGACTGAGAAGCTCCTCTGACTCAAGAATGCTTGCATGTTCCTTTCAAATTATATATAAAGTGTGTACGCGCACACACACGGTCGTTTTCCACTTCACTGCATAGGACATTACACTGACTAACATTCATTTCTTGGAGACTTACCCTAACCTTAACCCCCAATGTAATGATTTACGTTATGGGGACTTGTGTTTTGTCTACATGAGGAAGGTGAGTCTCCATAATGTGACCGTATAAACAGATTTATGTCCCCACAAAATGAGTAATACATGTAAACACACACACACACTCCTTTGCTAAAGATTCTGTCGATTTCGGCAACCTTACTAGAATCTGTGAATATTGGAAATGTGGCACTAGCTTGACATTTTCCAGCTCATATTTCAGCGTCTATGTAAGATGACGTATGTATAGTTCATGCTTATGAGCTGCACTGCATGTGTCCACCCACTGGTGCGATATGTGCATCTTGTTTTGATGTGTACACAGCATAATGTTGATGTTAGTCATTAATAAAAAATGGCACCATCTGCTCCCTCCCTGTGCCAGTGCTCTGTGCAGGATATCTGTCTACTCCAGCTCTGTTATGATGGACAGTTATTCAATAATCCACCTCAGAATAACAGCACGCAGGGCAGCACCAGGAGGTGCTTCCTCCTAATGTGAGCGGTACAGTGACACATTATGCTAGCTGACCCTCGTACAATCAATAGTATCATGGGAGCAGGCCTCCTACATCCACTTCTGGTCTGCTAGGTTTAACTTAGACTTCAATTAATCAACACAGCAGTTAATTGATGAGCCGTAATGCACTAAACAGGCTGCCTGTGCTGTGACAGTTGTTTAGAGAGGGATTTCAGGGTGTGATTAATTTGAAGAATTGGCTAAATTCAAGTGCAGCTTTCAGCATATATCTGCCCATCGTTGTAGATATTCCCACAGTAGATCTTTTGAAATAAACAGGTAAACCGGTGGCATTAATCAAGATAAATGTGTTTTTCATCCATCTGAAAATACTGAACTCACAGAGCAGGATGAAAGAATGATTAGTTAAGTACACTCAGTGATACAAAATCAGCATCTTTTCTCCTAGATAAAATGCAAATTACGCAGGATTGGTTTATATTTTTGATGCTTGTTAATTTTGTTTGCAAGAGCAGGTTTCTAATTGTCAGTTTGCTCATGCTCATGGTGCTTTTTGTACTGCAGTCATAAAATGCAACCAGTGTCTCCTGTTCATGTTCTGTGACTGTCCATAGCATGTTGTGGTTATTCTGTGGCAACATCAAGATGCTCTATTTGTGCTTGCATGTTATCTTGGCGTCGTGATGTGAATTGGAATCGAATGTTTCTCGTAGAATAAACTGTATGTTTTCACCAAAGAGCGATTTAACCCCCATCTGAAAGTCTGGTTTTTGCTGACCTCCAGTGCGGTAACTTCTCAGGATTCAGACTCTGCCTTGCTCGCTGCTTGCTAATGCACTGTGAGCGTCTACTGAATAACAAAGTCATGCGATCGCATGTGCACTTAACGCAGGCTTTGTCGCACACGTGTGGTTTACCTGTTGTTTCTGTTCATCCTCCTCACTTTTGACCTTGGTTAGATGAGCAGCTCGTGACACCAAGACAAATGAGTTTCAGGCAACTTGGAGCGAAATCCATCTTTTGAATCAGTTCCCTGAATGCACAAATACTGTACACTGTTTGTTTTGTCTGCATTGTACAGCTGAAATTTCATTCACTCTGTCAGCGGGAACATTATAGTAAATCCTATGCTAATCGCAGTTTTCTATACATGATAGCGGCAGATAATCTTCTTCCTAGGCACCTGCACTTACACCTTTTGGGTACGTGGAAGAAGGATTATCATAGAGGATGCTGTGGTGTGATTCATCATGGCTGCGCTTATGCACAATGATTAAAGAACAATAGCAAGAAGCAGTTGGTCAGCAGCTACTTAGCACCATTTAGGAGGCCCAGGTTAAAGAGCTACAGGTAGTCAAGTTTAGCATGTAGCTAAACCTGCAGATGTCAGATGTGTGAGCTGTCACTCGATGGAGGCTCTCCTGATGTCTTTTGAATAAAGCATGAACGTGCAGAGTCGTGCTCCACCTCAAGTCTGCATGGACTAGATTAAAGAGCTGTTCTCAGGGTTCACGAGTTAAGAGATGTGTCATGAAATCATCCCCAGTAACTCGCTGATTGATCCAGATTATTGGTTTCCAAATCCTGCTGCAAACACTGAGCTCATGAGATCCAGGCCAGCTTTGCAAGGTATGAGCCATCTTTTCTGCAGAGTCGCAGTTGTGATACTCTTCAACAGAAATCACTCTGGATCATTACTGAGCTGTTTGAACAATGAAACACTCTTTATTAGTTCAGACTTTCCAAATGTGACGGTGTGTGAAGGGCACACATTTGCAGTCCTGCTTCGAGTATTAATGAATATTATATTAGCAAGGAAGCTCACACATCACCATGTGCAGATAAAAACAGGATTTAAAATTCAGATTTAATGAAGCACGCCGCTGGTTTTGCACATCAGTTTACGGTTCATGGTTAGGACTGCTTTAAAAACAGTGTATGACGCCCCCTGTGGGCTGGAGGTGACAAAATAACCGACGTGATGTCATAAGGGTACTTTTGATTGGATTAAAGCACTGGGGGCATAGGGTTTGACCAGGCAAGGAGGGTCTAATGACAGACTACTGAGTTGCATCATGGGAAATGCAGAAAATCCATACTACTGATTAAAGCCAGGATATCTCAGCACCCTCTGCATTCAATTTGTTTATGGAACAGCAATACTAAATATACACATCAAATGTTTATTTTCATAATCAGATGGTGGTGTCAGCGTCTGTCACATACTGTCACTGTGTGACAAATGTTCCTCTCTGGTTTTGTGTTGCCTATAAACAGAATTTCCTCACAAAGCGGTATTTTATATAAGACAGGAAAACACTGAGAACAGATAGTAACAAGTTCTGTACGTTGACATTACAGTGTTGCATGTGCCATTCAAGGACTAACGCCTCTTCAGTGGACAAGGTGACTATTAAAGGAAATGTCAATACAGAGGCACCACATAAAGCCTATTTAATGTTCACATCATCAGCGTCTCCATGTCAGACAGGGTAGAGGAGAGGGAGACTACTTTTTGTCCTCCCTCCAGTCTTTATTTCAGGCTAATGGCACATTGAGGTTAAGGACCATTAGTCCGCTCCCTGGACTATAGCTGCACCTATTATAGTGCTACAGCATAGCTTTCTTCAATGGGCCAACCTTACTTTATCACTGCTTACCCAAGACCTTTCCCAGAAGGTCAGGCTTTTCTAATGACTCGTGACTTGAGTCATGAGGAGGAGAGGAAAAGGGAATGGCGCAAATTGCCTGTAGAGAGAGACGGAAGAGACGGAGCAAGTATGAAAAGCAAGGAAGGGGAAAAAATGAAGAGGGCAAGGAAAAGGTTAGTGATGGTGGAGAAGGATACATCACAGGGACAATAATGGGTCTGATGTAGACACTGGTGGATAACGTGGGCTGTTTAGAAGTCATTGTGAAGGCTCGTGATTTAATCAGGGAGGCATCCAAGAAGACATTTTAAATAATCTTCAGCTGAAACTCGACTTCATCGAGGTGGACACTTTACATCCCCATTCCCTGATTACGCCACCGCTGATTTGACTCTGTCGATCGAACTGAGACCCAACTGTGCGAGCAAGGATGACCCTGATGGGGGATCAGAGCCATGAGTTGCTGTGAAATGAACCTTTGAATCTTCTGCCAGTATGTTCATATTATTAGTGTGGGGCGATTTCTTGTTGACTCATTTTCCATCATTGACTGATTGGATCTGAGTGCCTTAAATGCAGCTGAGGAAATTTGAAAATCCAGAAATAAATGATTTTTCATGCTGAGTGTCGAAATTCACCTTCACCTGATTAATTTGGCTGACCTGTGATTCAGTCAAGCCCCTCTTTAATGAGCCTCACTGATTAATTACAAGGGAATATATTAAAGAAAAGAAAGACAACGAGCAGAAATGTTTGGTCCAAGTTATACTTTTCTAACTGACCTACTTACAGTTGGTCTCCCCAGGTGCTCTGCCTTTGCAGCTGGAGGTGGACAAAGGTCAGTTCTTACAGTTTTGCAATAAAGTGAGAAGGAATTCACAATGAGAAGCCAAAGATATAAATACTGGAAAATGGAAAAAATATTCATCTTGGTAAAACCCTTGCATTTTTAAATGTGGGTTTTCTGAGTAAAAGCATGTGTTAAACACGACATGAAACAGTTATCAGATCTGGCACATTTGCAGTCCCTGTTTCTGGAATACTCTCCTGTGGAGCTTCCTTTCTTTCCACTCCCCTGACCACCGGTTGAATACTTTTCAGAACAATCCGCGTGGTGTCCTGCATGCAGCTGTGTCAAGACTCAATTTGATGGCCAATGAAGTGATTTCACAGCATCCACTCCCCCTATAAAAACAGCATGGTCTGCTTTTAATTGGCAACAAATAAGCAGAACCAAGCAACACATGATTTAGTTTATTTTTGTGAAAAATCAATGACATTAGTGTGCTTGCAGCAGATATACGACGATGGAAAAATGCATGTAATTATAATGAGGGTTTTGTATAAAATTTGTCTCCACTGATCCTGGTGCAGTACCAGTGATTGTAGTGGGTGGGGGTAGAAAATACATCACAATTAGCAGCTGAACATTAACTTCGGTTGGCTGCTTTACACATTTTCTACAGTAATGAAATGTGAAGTATACTTTTGTTACTGTAAGATATGGTAGACCTTTAAACAGGTCTATGATATCCTTAGCTTGTATAGGGAATTTATCAAAATGCATTAATAAAATATATACTATATGCGAGGCTAGCTTTTCTAGGCTGGTTAGCTTAGCTTAGCTTGGCTATATGAAGCAGTTTGTATCACCACATCAAAGCCACGTCAGAGTTCCTGGCTCTGGAAAGGCTGGTCCCTGGCTAAAAGGTGTTTGGTGTAGTTGAGTATGACTCCATCATTTGATGGTGAGGGGGGTTTGATGAGACCTTTTGATCGGACAGGTTAGCATGTGTCTCAGAGATTGCTGTTAGCTCAACAGTGTTAGCATCAGAGGGTGTGTGTGAGAGTGAGTGTGTAGGTGCAGGTAAAGAGAGCTGTAGTGTTGAAGTATGTGGAAAGAGATTTAAGGGATTAATCATGTGACTTAAACGTCCAGCCCTCCGCTCCAATGAGGAGATCAAAAAGATGAAAACATCAGATCTGAGTGGACCAAATTAAGGCATGACTTAAACAAAAATGTAAAGTTTCCATCATATTTTCCACATGGTTTCACTTTCAATTAGGTCTCATTTGCTGTGTTCATCTGCAGCTTTTTAATGGAACCCGACAGGAGTAAGTATTTTAGGTACAGTAGGATTAACGGTATGACAATTGTGAGTCAAAGGCAGTTCAGGTCAGGGTTAGAGAATGAGGACACTTCTCAGAGGGCTCAGAAGATTTATGGTGGCACAGCCAGAAACCCACCAGGGAGCCTAATGTCTTCATTTAACATTAGCATTGGTCTTCCATTGAAATGCTCACCCAACGTTTGGCTCATTTCATCGTGTGTGTTGATAGATAACGCTTGGATTTTTATTTTTATTATTATTATTATTTTAAATGAAAATGTGTAGGCTCTGGTAAATTACTTATTGATGATGCTTATGCAAGATTCAGGCTTGGTTAGTTTGGTTGGAGGCCTGCGTGTGTACGAAACAGTCAACACTTGTAAGTGTAGGAAAAAATGGAGCGGCGTGGAGGACCAGCTAAGAGAGCAACGCAAAGGAGGAGATGTATTATATTAAAGAGGGAGAGATAAAGAGGGAGCAGCAGAGGCCGGAGCAGACATAATTACAACTTTACAAATGTATTTAAGTTTGAAATAAGCTGTGACATGGCACTGCAAGGTTTTAGCACACTCGAAGTGGAGAAGGTATGCTTTATAGAAGTTTTGAGATAAATGAAAACCCAAATATAAAGTGGATAGAGCTGATAACTGAATAATGAGTGACCCTGCATGGTGATATCGAGCAGGAGCTTGTGGAACGACAGCTGTTTCGTGTTAATAAAGGCTCAGTTCAGGTGGTTTTGGCAACTCCTGTGAAGCTATTGTGGACAACCTCAGGCCAGACCCACATGAAATCAATCCACAATACTGGAGGGAATACATCTGGCTTGGGAACATCTGGGCCGGCACACCCAGGGGTCTCCTTGAAGGAGGTGGCTGGAGAAAAGGACATCTGGGCGTCTCTGCTTAGCTTGCTGCCACCACAACACAGATAAGCCAAAGAAAATGGGTGGATGGAAAATCGAATATTTTCTGGCTGAGCTTATCAGCCATAAGGCATTGGTCCACCAAGTCTCATAACCTCCACATTTGGGCACACGGGGCACAAATGGTTGAACAAATAGAAGACAGATAAGCAAAGGAAAGGTATATGGGAAAAGTGTCATTGAAGGAATATTGCCTTCACAGGTACGGGACACACTGACGTGATAATGTCAGCCGGTGATTGGAAAGTAATTGCTTTCTAATGACTTTCAGTTTTTTCCTGGCATGTCATCTGTTGCCTCTTTGTATAAGATAACATGCTGATGCTCTCATTGAAATAATGAAACAGCATCAGACACATAATTTTTTGACAAATCTGTGGCGTTGCCGCGATGCAAGCTCTGGCTCCAATTATTTTTCTTCACATTCTGTGCCCAGTTATGCAGTTTTGGAGCATTATCGCCAAAACAGTGGGGCGCATTTCCATGTGCTTTGGGCCAACAGGATTGTGCATTTTGTAACTGAGAACATGGTATCAGGTGCCAGTCAGGGAAAAGTATGCCAAAGTTAAGTGAAAGTTAGAAGCTGTTAAATGCTAAAGGAATAGTTTGACATTTTGGAAAATGGCCGACATCACTCTCACATCTGTCCAATAAGAGGCTAAAGCCCATCTTAGTTTAGCTTAGCATAAATACTGGGAATAGGTGTCAGTTTTTGTATGGTATGTAGGCACATAATGTGTTAATTGGTGACCTTTAAAAGTGCTCTGAGGACCACTTTGCTCACTTCACACAGAGCCAGTCTAGCTGTTTCCCTCTCTAAAGCTAAGCTAACATCAGATAATCCAAGCATCTGATGTCTGTAGCTTCAGATTTATCATATTTACTTCTTCTCATCTAACTCTTGGCAGAGAGGCAAATAAACATATTTCCCAAATATGCTTTAAAGTAATAAATATACATGCAGATAAACTAATAACTAATTAATTTACCACACATAATTTCAAGAGAATCTACAATATGAACAATGTAAAGCAAAGTAATAAAGCTGCAAGTGGTTTGGGGATTTTTAGGAACAGTGTGCACCTAAAAACCAAACCAGATCCTGTTCTCGGGTTTTGTTCTGGTTAAAAATAACATGATTTTTTAGAAAGTCAATTTCCCATCTAACAACCACAATGAGGCTTGACCTGAAATCCCAAATTACTCACCATGTTTTTGCCAGGATTTTATGGTGAAAAGCAACTAAAATCTCCTGCATGTAACCCCCAAATATAGGCAGTATTCTAATATAGATCTTGTACTGCATATGAGCATTACAGTACTTGGAGTAACTTTAATCAGGTAGTGAGTGACGGCTGTCACTGGGCTGCACCATCTACACTGTTTCTCACTAATCAGACTTAAATTCACCTACTACAACTTCATGTACACAACCATGCTCTTATATCCTGGCTTCTATAAGCAAAGGAAAGTTGGCTGTTTGGACCTTTTTATTTATTAACCTTGAATTTTCCACACTGCCAACAAGCAAGTCAAATATCACGGAAACATTTCTATTTATGCTCTTTGCACGCATCATTCTGTCCAGACTCATTTCTGACTGGCCGAGCAGGATTGTCTGGAGCTCTGTATCTCGCAGGGGCGCAGCAGAGCAGATGTTATTTTGTTGGTCCAATCCTGGAATTGTTTATTTCTTTTCCTTCTCTGAGCCGGAGGGCAATGTAATGCACCCAATACTCCATATCCAGAAACTGATACAAAAGCAGTTCTGCAGAGTCCAATACATGTGAGGTGCACTGGCGCCTTACGCTACAAAATAAAACCACCAGCTCATGAAAGCATCAAATTGAAATATAAAACCCAGTAGGGAAACTTTTGGAAAGCAATAGCACAACATGAATGTTCACATAACATCAAAGGAACTCGTATTTGAAAAACTGATAACGGCGAATTATGTTTTTTTTTTTTTTTTATTTATTCAAGAAAAGCAAGATGAAGGACTTTTTCAAAATGTGTCAGCACGACGAAAATAACTTTGGAGGGAAACATTCAGCCTCATAACGCGCAGTCTGTCCTTGTGGAGTGATGTTTGCACCAACAAAGATGCTGCTAAATGGTTGTGTGTGCGCACATATGCCGGCACGCATCCTTTGTGCAGTGCTTTGGCAGAAAGCTGATTAAAGAGTGAATGAGGAAGTTGATTTCTACCCCACAGTGGACCAACAATGTGAAGGATTAATCAGGCCTGGCTCCTATCCGTGCAGGTTAATTAGGGTTAAATGATAATTAGGACGCCATTAAAAAGGCAAACAACCACAGAGGACCCGTAATCCGCACAATGCTGTGCTGCTGCGGGTAGGTTTATTTGTTTGTCGGTTGGTGTGTGCATGGACAAAAGGTGTTTTTCTTCTTCTTCCAGTATGTCATGGACATTTGTGGACGCGCCCTATATCTACACGTATGAACTGAAGAAGACTGCATCTGTTTCCTCTTCAGAGTTTCATTTACATAAACTGGAACCTTTGGAAACTTTGCAGAGGCGAAGGTCGAGGCAGACAGAGCAAGTCTTACTTCTGAACTCTTAGATATTCAAAGCCAAAGTTAAAATATCTCAGCAGTGGCCCAAATGATCACAGAAAAACATTCATATATAACATGGCTTTTACAGCGTACGCATCATATTAATCATACTGCTGTATTGAGCTGCTCCCATAAAGTTCACCACAGTGAAAACAGAATTATGACTAATACTCAGAATGCTTTGCACCGTTACTGATGGGATGTAAATATGTGAGGCTTGACCTGGAACATCCTCTTTGTCCTTTCTCAGATACAACAATTTGCTCCCATTTTTTTTTTTTTTTTACTCGCAAATGTGACACCTGGATGTTGCAGTGACAAATTGGAATTGATTGGAGCCTTGGCTAAAATGTCTCAGGTTATGACCCCTGAAGCTCAAAAGCATTTTTCATATTAGTATTCTGCACCTCACAGTTCCGACCTGGCAGCCAAGGTTTTAGAGCATGAATAGCATCAATCTGCATTGCTGGAGCTTTTCAGTTTCCCTTACTTCATGTCACTATCTAGCTAATTGCATTTCTTTTCTATTATTATTATCGTCATTATTAGTATTGTTGTGACTCTGCAGTTAGCATTGTGGCTCAGACTCTCAGATTTAAACCACCACATCAATCTGAGTGGAGATTGAGCCAATTGTCAGAGCTCTTCTACGCCCACACTAAGTGATAAATACCATAATGCAACCCAATAATCTGTGTAACGATGACTGAGTAAATTGTGTCACAGAGGTCAAGAGAAAATATTTGAATCCCTCAGTAACAACTGAGCTTTCCCTTTTGTGATGATTTAGAAGATTTGCAGCCCCTGAAAATTCCCTCTGTTGCCATTCAAAAGTATTGTAGCCTCCGTTCATTCATTGATTGCACTTAATCATTGGTGGGGGAAGTATTCAGAGGCTTTACTTTAGGGAAAAGCATTAATAACACGCAGTAAAAATACTCTTTCACAAGTGAAAGTCATTGCCTCAGCACTGAAAATGTTAAGCAAAAGTAATTAAGTATAATCAGGAAAATGTGCTTAAAGCATTCAAAGTACTTCTGTGACTGTTCTGCTTTTATATATGATCTCATTAGATTATTATGACTCATGCATTCATGCAAAAGCAAGATTTTAGCGCTGTAATTGGTTGAGGTGGAGCTCATTTTCAGCTGTTTTATACAGGACTCCAGCTAAGGATTCTTGTCATTATGGATGAATCTGCTGATTGTTTTCCCCATTAATCAGCTGATTGAAGTTGAAATTTCTCAGAATAGTGAGAAATGTCACGATGACCCAGATCTCAAGGTGACACTTTCACAATGTTTGCTTCATCAAACCAACAAGCCAAACCTCAAAAGTGTTCAAAACAAATTAAAATGATTCTGTCTGTTTTCACTGCTTTACTTTTTATACTGTTTATCTTATTCATAATTCTTTTATCATTCCTTTTTTTTTATTTAATCACCTGAAAATTGTTGTGTTTTCATTCCCTTAGCTGAGCTTTTATATCTAGAGGCAGCAGGTCCTCTTCCACAGAGCCCACCGTGTCGCCCCCCCATGTTTCTACAGACGGCCAGAAAGGACAAATCAAACAACTGGCTCAAGAGATCTCCTTTTATGTGTTTTAGCAGCCATCACAGGGGAGGGTGAGGCGAGGGGTCTTCATTTTTTGGATGCATTTGTAGCTCACTGCTACATGCCACTAAATCCAATACACTGGATTTTTAAATACATTACTTGAGTAAATGTAGTTAATTACTCTCCACCACTGCACTTCATGATGGATATCGCTCTCATACAGCCTGTGGCCCTGACAGGGGGTAGTAATCATGGTGGTGGTGGTGGTGGTTTGTAATCCTCTTTAGGGCCCCAGATCTCTCAGGCTGGCACTGAACTCCTTCCCCGTTCAGCACCCAGATGTACACTAGGTAAATTTATCAGCACAAAACACCCTCGGCATGCCTGAGTGAAAGCGGGAGCTCAGCACTGATACGATGGCTGTACAGTGGGCATTTTATTCTATCTTATTTTCATTTTATTTCATTCTTGGAAGGTTACATCTTAGGGCCTCCTGTGATCTGACTGCAGCCCGACTGAGTAATTCTTGAGCTGTGATAAGGGTTTGGATAAGCATAATGATGTTTGGAGGTGTGAAGTTTTTGCTCCCTTTGAATGGATATGGTGATTCTCTCCTCACACCTCTGTGCTTATTTAGAGCCCGGACTATGGCCAGGAATTTCAATGGAGGCTCTAATTCACAGGCAGGTTTTTCCTGTGTGTGTCAGCGTGTGAGTGAGTGTGTGTTTGTGTGTGACCTGCATTTTTTCCTAGTTTCATCACCCAGCTCCCTCCTGATGAGGACGTACCAGGTAGACTGTCATTCCTTGGTGGAGTTGAGGGGTCACACTTTTTATCTGCTTACCCAGTCAGCTGTTTGGGCACTGACTGAGTAGAGTAAACTATGTGAGTTTATATACATTCGTCAAGGCTTGGTTGAAAGAATTTCGGTGTTAGTCGTGATATTTTAAGCCGTATAGCAGTCTGGCTCTCGGGATGTAAGGTTGGTGAGTCTATGTGACCTTTGGTACGGATATCCATGGTCTCCAGAGGATGAATCCTATAGAATCTGGTGATTTTTTAATTTTTCCTCTAGAGCCAAAATTAAGGTTAATAATTCTGGCCTTTATTGAAATATTTCAACAACTACAGGATGGATTGCAGTGACATTTGTTTCAGATACCATGGCCCCCTGAGGCTGAATCCTCATGGTGTTGACAGTGAATAAAAAGTTGGCCTAATACTTTGATTTATGACCAAATCCCTGCAAAACCAACATTTTCATCAGCCTAAAAATTTATCTGGTACTTCCACAATAACTGCCACCTTCTGCCAAGCTTTTTGGTTAATATTGCAATAAAAAGGAAAAGAGCACAATTAAATAACAGACCAAACAGAACAGGAACAGCTGGAGGAAAGAAGGCGAGGTGAAATGGTGAAGCAAAAACATGATTGGTTGATGCGTCACCTTGTCACTGGGTGTGCAGAATAAAGTTGAGCCCGGCTCATCTTTGACCTGTTGTGCGTCACGCCTGTCACGCAGCAACAAAGCATGTTTGCACCTTCATGTAGTCAGCCTCCATGAAAAAAGACTTGCTGCCGCTTGCTTTGTCACTGATAGTCTGAGCACACCACGAGGTCTTGGTCATAGCCACATTTCTGACAGCAAAAGTGGAATTGTTACAATCAGGGGTTGCTTGGTGGAAGTGAAGTAAATTTGCAGAATGCTTGCCTGAGGAGTTTAGCTTTAGTGAAATTTGACATGCAAATTACACGACTATCATCTCATCAGTGCTGACCTTTGATGAATGGAGAGCTTTGGAGACTACAGAATAGAAGAAGTTATCATTACATGACTCACACGTCCAACTCAAGCTTGTAGTCAAAGCTTGAAATGGTTTATTTCTTTGTGCCGTAGACTTCCATTGCTCATTCTGAGGCAATTCCACAACTGCCAGGCCGCCATTAATACTCAGTAGAGCATCAGATGTGGATTAATATGGCTGAAAATAGTCCCCAGAAACATTTGCTTAAAGCTATTTCAGTATTTTTGGATTTGGATTTGGATTTTGGTGCGTCACAGAGAAGGTATCGAAGTCAAGTATTGAGGGACAGACTGAAGATTCATTACTGGTTTTAGCCTTTTCATGGGACTTGCTGATAGAAACAAAAGTATGTAATATAGCTAGTCTTTTCCTTGAACACAGAAGGATTTACCTGAACTTTTCTTCCCTGATAGTCGCATTTATCTTCACATGTTTCACATTCTCATTTCAGCAAACCTCTGCACACAGTGGCACGCTGCAAAGGACAAAACCTAATGCAGAGCTACTTTTTGGCGCTTTCATTTTGCCAGTGTAAACCCACCGTATTTCATTTTGGAGTATACTTCAGAGCTTCCAAGTGGATGCTGGGGTGTTGGTGGGGCTGATGAGTCCTAGAGTGGTGTGCAGCAGTAGTCAGTGTAGCAGCAGTGGTTGCAATCTGAGCAGTAAAGCAGCCACAGAGGCCGTGAGAGTGATTTACAACTACCACTGTATTACAGGGGGTGTCGGATCTTACAGTAAGCTCAGCGTAGCATGTATTGAAATGACTCATGTCTGCATAAACTGTACCTTCACAGGTCTTTTTTAAGGGATTAGAACTGAAATTTATTGGAAATTTATCACATCTCACCAGGGCAGAGAATACAACAGCATCCCGTGATGCTCTTGAGGAAATAATAAGAATCCCACACCTGCAACAGCACCACAGGCTTGATGTGAAGTTATTCTTTTTATTGTGTCTTTAGGAGTGCAATGTACCCCTCAAAAAGCCCTGTTGCAGCTTATAAACCCTGGAGTCACATGGCTTTCATAGATGAAATAACTTGAAGTTGATAAAACATCTGGAGCAAATGGAAGAAGCAAAGGAGGGGAGAGGCAACAGAAGCAATTTTATAGCCGAAGTGCAAAGAAAAACACAATTACTGGGGGAGGAGAGCTGGAGAGCAGCTGAGTGATGTGCATGAGTGAGGATGTTTGGCCCGCCTGCATTGAGTGAGGTTGAGGCTGAACAGAGGACTGATTACTGCAACAGAAAATATATTGAATGCCCCTTTCACACAAGCAGCTATTGTAACTGTCAATTCCACTTTAGAGGCGAAATCATACTAAATGATTCTCGAGCCATTATGCAATTCAACTCCCTGTATGTCAGGCTTGTAACATGAGTGCATGCAATTTGGCATTCTGTGGTTTGCACAGTAAAGATCGTTGACATTTAAGGTGGGTGGTAATAAATGTTCAAATGATGAAAATTAATAATTGCCACAGGACTTGAGGAGTGGGAGTTGCAGGATTTAAAGGTGCCCGTGCAAACGTGTGGTACAGGCAGGGAGGAAAGCATTGTGAACCTGGGCACAGATCCCCCCCCAATAAATTAATTCTGATTAAATTACGTAATTGGAAATATATATTTAAAAGAAGCCGGCTCCATTTTTGGAATAACTCACACAGAAACACAACACTTTTTGAAAGTTTTAACGATTTATTTCATCCTGATTCCTTTGCTTACTATTGGACTGCGTTTCCCAGATTCCATCTTTGCAGCATCTCAACACAGATGTTCTTTCAGTTTGTTCAGACAAAGACAAAGTCGACCAGCAGAATAAAAGGTTTGAAAATGTAACCAGACTGTGTTTACAGCCTCAAATGAGCTAGCTTTCTAGCTAATGTTACACCGATCATACCTAACATAATAAACCAGTTTTATGCTGCTTTTGTTCGCAGGTGTATGCAAACAAACAAAAGCACAAAATAGAGGAAACAGTGAGAAAATGCACGATTCCACATGAGTGATAAACGGCTGGTTAGAGCATCAGCTTACACATTAAACTTTATTTTTTTCCACCTATTTTTGTGATATCAACAGCTTTAATGCTAACTTCAGGCTGAAATCCTCGGGTGTGGAAGCTAGTAGCTTGTTTCATTTGAAAACTGGATCCCTCCGTCAATGCAGCCCGTTCCATTTAACAATAAATTAAAGATGCAATCTCTTCGATGGTCTCGGTCAGACCTTTGGTCAGTTGTCATTCATCCCTGTCAACGTTTTGTGTTACATGGCTTGGCAAGTTAATTGGAGTCAGGCGAGGTTCAAAAGGGTGCTGAAAAACACTGCAGCTGCTGACACGGGCTGCCCTGGTGGATCGTGTTCCTCAGCCTTCTCGATGAAGGACGCATGAAATTCTCCTCCATCATGCACAGAAAAGGTCTGCCACGGCTTAATATAAAGCAAGATCCGGCTCCAGATCTCAGCTTTATTACAGCGTTTAGCAGGGAGTTGCAGTTCTCCTGGTGCAGATTTGATTTTTCTGGAAACACTATTTTCCCAAAAAGAATTTTTATGGCTTTTTGTTTGTTTCTTGAATGGATTGTCATGCTTTCTGAGAATATAACATTCCAGCATTTTCAGGCTTTTTTTCTGAATTATACCACAGGCCAAACTGGCTGCATTTGCTGTCTGAATCGCTTTGCTTTGATTCACCTCATTCAGAGCACCCACTCAGAGTGCATTGAATGCCCTGAAGTATTGATTGAATTAGACAAAGAACCCTCATGAGGAGAAAAAAAGCCTGAATGCAATCATATTCCCATTAGTGCCAGACAGGATGAGAGAAGCACGTGCTGGCCTTTTCTTCCAGTCTTATTCTTATTCAACATTAATTACTGTTCATTTCACACATTCTGGTCCGGTCTTTCACTCTGCCCACTTTTCTACTCTACACACCATTTCCAGCCCCTGCCCATCAGGTTGCTTTCCCCCCAACTCCTTTGAATCAAACGGCCAATCGGCACCAGCCAGTGGTCAGAAGATTATTATGCTTTTTGAACTCCGCACTTTAATTTTGAGGGGATGTCAGAAACGAAATTCATACTGTTGAGATTTGAATTTGATGTCTGCAGTGCACATAAATCAAACATTGCAGGCTGAGAAATACATCATGTTCCACGAGTAAAGAGAAGTGTGTCCTCTTATTCTGCCAATGGCACCTAAAGCTTTTGTCTCCAGGCAATTGTCTGCCTGTGTTTTCATCACTGCCACATACCCTGCAGATTTCACTTCAGCTTCTGTCTTCACATGCGCGACTCATATTCCAAATATTGCTGGAACAACGCGGCGGCTTGTCGTTTTAACTTTGATGGAGTGCTGATGTGCTTGTGGTTTATTCAGCCGAGAGGCTTGAGGTGGAAACCGGCCCGAATAAGGATAATATAAATAACAAGGTGGATCAATACAAGCTTGATTTTGAAGCATCTAATTGATACTGTGCAGAAATGTGCTGCATCCATCAAAAACAATCTTATTTCATGGTTACTCCTACTAACTCTGGTAGTTGGATGGTGTTAGTTCAAGGTGAACTCCACTGCTAGCGTCGAAGTCTGTTAACAGGTCTTAAGGAGTACTTATACTACATATTTGAAAAAAAAAAAAAAAAAAAAAAAACTTGTATAAAAACTGTTGTGGGTCTAGAAGAAGCTATGTTAAATCTGAGAAATTTGAGATGAAAAAAAATCTGGGGTGTAGAGTCAGAAGATGTTAGCTTGCTAAAGCTAACATCAGCTTGAGGCTACATTAGCTGCTACTAGCATAACATATCCGGATCGATGACCAAACTGTTGCCGGTTGAGTTGTGTTGTTGGTAATTTAAATGCCAGCTTGTGACAAGAAAGAAAGACGGTAACCTTTCTGGCTCTGCTGCATTGTTGTTGTTTTTTTGTTTTAAAAATGCCCATCATAACTTGATGCTAAATGCTAAATCCATGGAGCGCTCTTATTAAAGTACCATGTGGAGTTTTCTTCATAAACAACCATGTTTTTCTTCACATTTTCGACCAGACAACACTGTCGGAATGCTAAAAGTACAAGTAGAGAAGTCACAACAACAAAGTTCAGTATGTTTTGTCAGTTAAACAACCATATCTGTTTAAAGTTTGCTAACATTAGCCACCATGAGCTAGTAAGTAAGATAGTAAGGCTATAGCAGCAGTGATCTTTAGTTTTAAATTGCTCATTAATTCAGTGTTTCATGTCTAAGAAGGAAAGTGTTACGTTAGATGTGACACAGCAGTATTTGGAAACCTGCACTGCTTTACACTGTGTTCTATTCCCCTCTTTAAAACTCATGTCTGTTACTGCAGTCTGAAGAGGGTTGTTAGAGGGTTGGAACTCAATAAAAAACATTACAGACTTTTAAATCTAAATTCAAATTCAGTCTCCTAAAATTAAATGAAAATTTATGTGAAGATTAAGGAAATACAGCAACATTTTGGACCACTCTGAGGCTTCAGGCTACCGGGGCTACTTACCAGTGGTGTCACTGTGGTGTGAGTCGTCAATCATAACATTTCCAGTTTTGGAATAAATCTGTTTTGAAAGTTGAGCACTGAAATTGCATGATTTGCATGCTTGGAGTGTTAACCTTCCACCAGCTTCAGGTTTATTTGCTGTGGGTCTGTTCTGTGAAACTTTAAAATGACCGACAAACCAACACTGCCATTCCTGCAGGAAAGAAATTAAAATACCTGACAAGAGCTGGAAGCATGGCATTACAGCTGCAAGAGCAGCTAATGGATATATGGCAGGGCTGTTACTTGAAGATGAAATCCAGCCATCTGTCTTCATCAGCCATGAGTAGGCAGGGTCCACGTCCAATTGTAGGGAGAGAGCTGTCAATCATTTATTGAATTGCCTGCTTAACTCTCAGGTCTTTGGAGACTGGAGATCATATTCCTCTCCATTTAACTCATTCGTTTTATTCAGTTAAACCCTCTGCTCCCTGCTATTCCCCCAAACATTTGTTTTTAACGATTTCCTCAAGTCAGAATGTTAAACCCATTGCTTTTCTAATATTTCTGTCTGGAACCTACAAGGTGTTTATAGTGTTGCATTGTTTTTTCACAATGTGCAGTACAATTAGCAGGTAGAGATGGATCGGAAGAAGAAAAAAATGCCTGAACTTTGTCA
Source organism: Chaetodon trifasciatus (assembly GCA_037975065.1). Taxonomy (NCBI): domain Eukaryota; kingdom Metazoa; phylum Chordata; class Actinopteri; order Chaetodontiformes; family Chaetodontidae; genus Chaetodon; species Chaetodon trifasciatus. Next base: position 3,838,075 of record JBBMOE010000003.1, read on the forward strand.
CTCACACCAGCACACACTTTCTTTCTTCGCAGAGCATCGGTAAGTCACTAATGAAGTGCAAATCTCTCACATGCCGCATGTGGCTCAGAGTGACACCGAACTAAACGCACTCCCGCTGTTCAAAAGCTGCAGCGATCAAGGATGCGCAGACAGCAGCCACGTGCACGACTGTAACGGCTGACGTTAACATCGCGTTTAGCGACTGATAACCTTCCTCCTGACAGTCTGCAAACACCCACCTCCTGATGGACAGCTTGTAGTTATTGTAATTTAGCGAGCATCTATAACCCCTCCACAGAAACAAGGAGGAGCTAACCATCTTCAAAATAGATTTAGTGTGTGTTTTTTTCTAGGTTTACCTTCATTATCATCACCATGAGGCTCTCCATCTCGGGAATGAAACATCTGCTGTTTGGGCTTTTTGTTCAACTGACAATTATCCACGCAAAGATGTTGTGTACTAACATTTTTCACTCTAATCCCTTTCCCCATCATTGCACATTTATCATTCCTAGGAGTCCGTTGGGGCAATATTTCAGCGTGATGCCGGGAATGTCAGTAATACAATGCATGTGTGAATCTGATTGTTTCAGTTTTCTTGTAAGTGGACTGTTTGGTGCGTGTCCACAGCTCGGCTCAGATGTGCTGTGTGACATTTTTTATGGTAAACAACATTATCATTTGTCGCAGGCTTTAATGACTGGGAGCTTCATAGCAGCAAACGGAGACTGGCATGAGCGAAGAAGGACAGACATGTGATTACATCATTAGCTGACTCAAGGAAGGAGAAAGAACACTAATCTGCAGCGTGTCCCATTTACATTTTACTGTGTGCAAGCAGATGCCAATATATTTGTTTTCTCAGGCATGATGTGCTGCAAATGCATGTGTGTATTTTCTCTCTTTTTCTCATCGAGGTGCATTAAACATACATGCAAAATCACATACAGACAACCTATTTTAAAGTGATATTCTTCTCTTTGGAAGGAATGAAGAAAACTGAACTGTTGGTGAGAGCAGAATTAGTTTTGTCAACTCGTCTGTACTTTGAGAAGAGTGTGATTTTTCTTAATGAACACATCTGAGCTGCAGCACGGCGGGGTAGCAGCAGGCAGACGCTCTTTGAAGAGGTTTTTACTTAAGAGCTTGCATCACTGTCTAGCCTGCATCAGGACTGGTCAGTAAGTAAAAATGAGAAACTCAGAAGCCAATTTAAGTGTTCGTCAGGGGGTTGTATTGCACAGCACATTTGTGTTTCTACACATTAAACAAATCTCTTAAATTACCCACGAGTTACAAATGCTGATAAGGTAACTGTTTACTGTAACAGTCAGCAGAAATGTGGACCCAAATACAGAGAAACACAGACAACAGGGATGTTTCAAGGCAGGCATTTTAAGAAGGTAAAGCACAGGTGTTGCTAATAATACTAATGATGGCTGCATTCCATTCAGGTGACCAGTTTCCAAGCTAGTGGATACTGTGTGTATCCGTTCACTGGCATGGCTTACTGGGATAGTTAATGGAGCGGGGCCATTTCTAAAGTTATTAGCTACACCTGTGCTTGTGCTGATACAATAAGTTCAAATGTGTGCTGTGAAAAGGGCCAACAGACAGGTTTTCAAGTGACATGTTTGTGAAATGTGCGTGCACATACAGGCAGGAGTTTACAGGGAGGCCAACAGTTTGTGTGATGAATTGCACAAAATGCAAAAAAATTGGAAAATGTTCAGTATCAGTGTTGCCAGATTGGCTACCTTTTATTTGAGTGGGTGCACAAAAATGGTTTTGGGGGGGGGGCTTATGTTAATGTGGGCAACTTTTTGTACCATTTGGACTGTTTCCCTCAATGAACAGTCAGGCTATATTCCAGTGAATCAGCCTCCAGTTCGTATAATTCAGCACTGAATTCAATAGGCTCAACATACAGTGACTGATATTTAATAAATGGAGTGACATGAAAAAGACTAGAAATGTATATATCTTTTTCATAAATGATGACTTTTAATGTTTGATAAGACTTAATGGACGTAATTTTTCATTCATTATTGTAACAGTGGGGAGGTTTATACAGTATGCTGGAAACACACAGTTCAAAAAGCTGTGATTTCTCACTGGAAGTCTGTTGCCGTAGCTGTCTTGGGTCGATGTCTATCAATGTGTGGTAACTTTTAAAATGCAAAGATGAGAGCCACATACAAATGCAGGCCTTTCACTGGTCTCCAGCAAGTTGCTTAATGTCTAAAAGCTGAAAATGTTTTATATAATGTAAGATATCAGGACCTTGCGTCAATGTGCATCCTCAGTTGTTTTGAAATGGGAAACCCATCCAGAGGGACCGGAGGGATGGATGAGAGTGTCTGAGGCGGAAGAGGTCGATGACAGTAACACTGATGCACAACATGTTAGAAGAAGTCAAATGTGTGTTAAAGTGTATCTAAATGAACTTAAATGAGTAAAGGAGAGCGGGGTCATACCCGAGAGACCACCAATTATTTATAGCAAACGCTGCTCCTGTAGCATTTCTTAAAGCTCCTGCACTCCCGTGGTCCACTTACAAAAGTGTTTCCTTATTAGACTTTGACTCTCTCGGGACTGTTTGAGTGATTGTACATTTGATTGACATCTCTAACGCTTCCCTGTCACTCTTTTTGTCACCTGCAATTTCCTGCAAACTGTAGCTTCACCAAACCTGAGCAGAGGTTGGAGGGAGCTTTAATTATGTATTATCCCATTAAAAGAAAATGTTTAAAGTCAAAGGGCTCAAGCTAACAAGCTAACAGAACTACAGTTTGAGTTTCCCCTGCACGATTTTATCTCTAAATTGCTGGATGACTTATTATTCTCCTGCGAGTCTACACTGAATTCTACACTTTCATCACACAGTTTACTATGATAGACCATTTTGAATCTCGCAGACCTGAAACCATCATCGCAGACATTACCGTCTTCACCTTGTTTTAGAGGTGCCTCAGGTAAAAAGCGGCTCATCTCACTGCACTCTCCTCTACACCCAAGTCTCATAGCTGAAAGCTCTACTGAACCCAGATGGGCCTTATAATGTAATTTCTCACAAGGTAAAAGCTTATAATGCATCCTCATATTCGCTGAGGTCAGTTTAACACAATAGGGTTTTTCATTTGCACCCCTCTCTGTTTGGTCTCAGTAATACTATCTGGAACTGCATGATGGAGCCATATTGAATAGTCCTCAGAGCACAGGCATTGACTTTGGGTTATTCTCTTCATTTTAGTCTAATGCTATAAAGTGCTATCTGCAGCTTTTCTCAATTTTAATTCACAGGCCACACAAAGTCACTGGGGCTATTTGGAATTCTTTGTTCTGTTATCAATTGCTATTCACAACATGATATTAAATGATCTTAACACACATCCATGCTGCACTGGAATTTTATTTGTTTAGATTTTTAGAGTTTTCAAGCTTTATATCTCCAGGAAAACTAAAAAATATCCTTGACAAAGTTGATGCTTTCAGACTTGAGAAGCCTGAGACACATTGAAGAGAATGAGTCATAAAGCTGAATGCAAATGACTCAAAATCACCCAAATAATTTTATAATGTGATACTGCCACAATGAAATGTTTCTAGGCATTAAGCAAAAGTGGTGCAACGTCTAAATGAAAGTAGATTGATCAGAAATGCTGTTGCTGAATGCATGCTGTGATTCTGATCCGAGCTAAATTTGTGATGTGAGGCTCCCAACACATTGTTGTTTCCACACTGTTGTTTTCTATCATCCGCCCTGGGTATAAGCCTGTGACAGTGATGGCTGACATTGATGGATTGACATGGACAGATTAAACACTGGCTGTCAGACGGTCTCTTTCCTCTGCAGAAGAGCATCTATCCAGCACTCTGCCTTTCTGCCTCAGTCGATTCCACAGGTTAGAAAGAATCAAACCCCTAATTGACTTCAGTCAGTGCAGGCACACGTCCCGACCGGCCCGTCCTCACAAGAAAAACGTCCATATAGGCCATCTGTGCAGGAAGGTTTTTGCGACTCATATTTACATTTAGTGACAGGCTGCGACGTCTTGTGGGCGTAGCAATTATGACAGGAGCAAAGGAAGAAGTCAAAGTATAAAGAGCAAGAAAGTCCACATATGGAGGATGTTGGAAGACAGACTTCCACCTGAGAAACCACTTTTTAAATTACATAATGTATGCAAAGGTTATATTTTTAACCCAAACCACAAACGGTTAGCATTTCAAAACGCTAGCCGTGTGACGACAAAGGTGCTGTATGCAAATGTATGAATCCCCAAAGCGATGAGCCGCCCTACTCTACCTCTGATCGGCCTGCCCTGATATTCTTACCTTAACCAAGCATCACTCCTCATACCTAAACCTGACCAACCCAACCAACATAGGCAAGGAGTTCTAGCCAATCAGCAATTTGTATTGGTAGTTTAGCATCCAATGAGCCTATGTAAGGTGACATGTTGGTTCAGGCTGTGTTTGATCATTCGGAGCTGGCTAACAGCTGGTCAGCTGTGACTAGATGCTCAAAAAGATTTACCTCTCAAGCTTCCCAAATGCAAAATCATTGGGAGAGTTACAGTAAAATGAAATGTGGAGTGGAGTGAGGTGTGGTGGGCACAACGATTTGTCTACAGATAGGAAGCTATTACTGTTTAATTTAACTCAATACAAGATGTGCAGTCATCAAAAAACAATGCGCCATGCTGGATGAGGCTTTGCTTTCACAGTGTGTTGACTGAACTCTTTTTATCATTTTTTAAGGGAAAACGAAAAAAGAATTTAAGTTTATGATGATGATGATGATGATGATGATGATGGGCTTATCATAGTGGAAAGTTAACACAATGCAAAAGTTTTACTGAATCCATGTGATCCACATATCCAAAGTAATCTTAATAACACAGTGACTTCCTGGAGGGAATGTATTTAACCTCATTTTGTGCGTCTTACAGGAATATATAACATTTTAACTTTTTTTTTTTTTTTTTTTTTTTTTTAGTTTTTTGCAGACAGTGAGTTAGGAGGGTCATTAAAAAGTGAAAACAGGGGAAACTGGCCTGGCTCAGTCCAGTCATAACAAAACCTGCTCACCTGCACCTCTAATTAATTATCACGTTAGCTAGCCGTGTCCTCCTGCTTCCAAGTCTGCATGCTAAGCAAAGCTAACCAGCTGCAGCATCATATTTTCCCAACAGACATAAGACATAAGCAAAAAGAAGATTCTTTTAGCTTTTCAGGCAATTTCCTAAAGGATGCTTGATAACGTCCCCAGTGGCAGCCTACCAGACAGTAAAATCCAATCTCCCACACAGTAAATAATAATAATAATATATAGCTTCAAGACGCGCTGTAGCAGATTCTGTAGATATTTTGAGATGCCTGCCAAGCAGCTAAACAATATGCTGGGACACTCAGCTAAGCACCAAAATGACACTGAGCCTCGCAAACGCCCAATCGTTATTATATGCAGTCGCTTCTGGACAGCTTAAAGAATGCAAAGCAATGAGCATTGTCTGCCAGGAGGCGAAGCCGCTGTGGAAGTGGCAGTCAGACAAGTAGCTGTTGATCCTTTTAGGCAGCAAAGTGGCCTGACGTGTCATTTTGCTGCCCAGTGCACTGCCCCAGCATGCTTTGCAGCCTGGAAATGTCGCGACCATTAGCTGGTATTCTTTAAGCTGTGCAGGAGCTGTCTGCTGTCACGCAGGCCTCTGTATGACTGCAGGAGACTTTCAGACATGCAGGGCTCCTGGGAACTGTATGAACTGCTGGGTGACTCATTATACACATCACTTAAGAATCAAGCTGTTTATATGGGTAATAAGGTATACTTTTTATGTTTTTGCAAACCCCGTTTATCAGAACGATCTGTATATTACTGAGCATTGGTGGGTATTCATGTAAAACACTTGTCTCACTCACGTTCATGACAGATGTGGTCAGATAACATCAGCATATCTTAATTAAAACATGAAGCTGAAATAAAGGCCGTACATTGTAAATTAATTTGGTTTTTTTTTGTCATTTTAAAATACACAAATGTATTCAGAAGCTCATTAATAATTGTTTTCTACAGCTTTGGGTTTGCTTTTACAGTATGCCAGTAAATGATTTAGCAGTGAAATGTCACGGCTGGTGCAGCAGAAGGACCCAAACGCAGACGACTGAGGCCGAGCTTGACGCTGCTGTTCAGCCTTTGTGCTAAAGTTGCAGGTGTCCATTAAAATCTGCCATCGGCGGGCTGATGTGGAAGACTGTCTCTTCTTTTGTCATCTAAAATGGAAACTCGCAGGAGCTGTGTTCTCTTATCTGTCACAGATTGGTTTGTGTTTTGACACACACTGTCTGCCTCCCGGCTGCCCGCTGCCCCGGTGTTTTCTTAAATCTCAGTACTCTCATTCACTGTAGGTTCAAAATTGTTCAGGCCAATCCAAATCCTTTTATTCACCCTGGAAGGGGTGATTAAAAAGTCAGCATGAATCATAAATAAGTGCATAGTACATCATGAAAATGCCATTGTGCTCAGTACTGAGTTCTGCTCTCATGAGGGCAAGTCATATGAACTCAAGGGGGTCATGATATGAGAGTCACGCATGTGGCTGCAGAGGAAAGACACTGTTTAATTTGGTCAAAACCAGCATTATTAAACCAGCATGAAGTGATTCCTTTGGGGGCAGCAGGAACAAAGTGTTAACACACTTAACATATCATCACCTTTTAAGCTGAACTCGTTAGCCACCCGTGGAACGTGACTCAAATATTCACTCTATTTCAGCTCCGTTTTGGTCTCCACCACCTCCTCAGGGGGGCGTTTGGCTCTTTGTCTCCTAAATGCTCCACTATATTCACCAGTTTGGTGCTAAGAAGGGAGCATACAGTGGGATTTAAGGGCTGCTGTGCCATGAGAGCGGTGAAAACTTTGTGAACACATGATTGAATGAACACTTCAGTGAACACAGTTTGTTTGCAATGATATCGTTCTGTCTCTAAGTTTTGCTCAGCGTCAGCGGCTGCAGCTGTTGCTTTATGTGTTTACTGAGCCTTTTATCAGTCCGCCTGTGGATTCGTTGTTTTTTTCAAACACACTCTCTACTTTCCTCTTCCTGAATGGTAATCGACTGATCATCGTATAAAAAGATATATTATATAAAAGGTCAGCATGCTCTCTTTCAAAAAGTTGCAGTGATGATTCAGTCGCTGACCCTTCTCAGGAGTATTTTCTGCTTTGCATCTCTAAAACTTTCCACCAAATAAAGCAAAGCTGCGGCTTTTGCAGCACTTTTAAAATGACATCCTGTATGATTCCAGCATGCTTTATATGGGTACAGCATATGCACGTCTCACGCTATTTTCTGTTATGTTAATCGCAAACGGCACCGAAGCAATGCTGAGTGAAATATACTTTCTAGAGAGCATATACTGTAGATGGCACTCTGGTGATTTTATTAGTCCATGCTGAAAGCTCAGAGAGACATTACTGGTCTGTGTATGCATGGGATAGATCTCAGTATGCGTGTTTCTGCATACAGAATTAGCTGGAGGAGTTTCAAGTTGGGTTTTTTTTTTCAACTTTTTTTTCCTCTTCCACTTGGTTTTTTGCCTCACAGTCTCCATCAGTGCCTTGTGAAGAACAGCCTTGTTTTTAGCTTAAAAAGAAGGAACATTTCTCTGCCCATAGAGGAGCAATTAATTCTTCGGTTTGTATGAAAAAATTCCAAATCACCACATCTGGAGGCACGAGGCTGCATCGAGGATCATCTTGTTCCCTGAAAGTGTTTCTTATCATACCTTGCTTTCCTTACTTCTCCGAGAAACATATGAAAGCAAGGGATCAAAACAAAGGACCGCCAGCAAACATACTGTACCTGTGCTGCACCTGCATGCAGAACATGTTGCTCTTCCTATAGCACACATAACACTGTCCCACTCTCAGCAGCAGATAATACGCACTCTCATCCCAGCACATCACCTTTTCATCACCTTTTCCTGCCTTTGCTGTTTATAATTCACCCTTGTGGGCAGCAGAGCTCCATTTTCGTACATTTATTTTAAATTCCATTCGAGTGTAACTGCAGCACATATAGACATGGCTGATTGGTGATATTACCAGATACCTGTATATTTTAGATTCTGAGTGCCACACTAATATGACAGTAGGAATACTGATTAGCTCGATTCAGGGATGTAAGACTGACATTGATGTTATGCTAATGCGGTGCCACTCTCCTGACTGTGTCCACACACGCTGGGCACCTTCTAGCATTAGCCGTGAATTTTCATGCAATCCAACGATAATAGAGGCTCATTTTATTCAGAGGAAGCGGTGGACCACACCGGGCACAATTACGTCAGTGTCGATAATAAGCTTATACCTATTCATCTTTGTCTCCTCTAACTCGGCCGAGTAAACACGCAGACGCACGCCCTGAAACACGTTACGCATTGTTTTACAGCGAACCAAATATGGCCTTTGATTTGGTACACGGCACACAACATTATGCATTGTGAATCCAGCTCGGGAATATGAAATATGAATCATCTGTGTTTAATTTTTAAAGTGCAAAGACAAGATTAAACCTGCCCTCGCTGTGGTGGGTAGTGGCGGGTCAATATTTGAGAGCCAAACAATTGTAATCAGTGTGACAGAAGCCTCGCTGGGGGTAAGCAGAGTGAGCATCACTGTGATTTTTATTTTAAAAATCAATTTATTTTGCACGCATGAGGCTTCAGCCGAACAAACCCAGCGTTTTAGTGGAAGTGACAGCCTGCTGCTTGGGACATGCTGTGTCTTATATGTCCTGATGGAAGACAGCGTGCATGTGTGTGTGTGTGTTTGTGTGCTGTGTATTTTGGTGACTGAGCCTAAGTCTGGATGCTTTTCCCCGAAAATAACTCAACTTTTTTACCTGATGCAATTATTTTTAGTGCACCTTTTCATGAATACCATATTTAAATATCGCTGTAATTAAATATCATCATCCTCATATGCGTGTACTGCAGGTATTTAGTGTTTCAGGGGACATGATTTTGCTTTGGATGTTAAAAAACTCAAGTATAATTAAAAACAAAACTGTATTCATGTGCCCCTCGTGCCTTTCTTCCTCAGCAAGGTGAGCCAGGAGCAGCACAAACAAAGGCAGGAGCCTCCTCAGAGGACACACTGTGAAGCCAGTGGTCAGGAGAAATCTTAGATAAACAGCTCAATCTGTAAATAAATCAGTTTTGGAGTAAATATGTTAATTGGATATCATGGGGGGTGTTTTCTGCATTGTGCCAAAACAGCAAGTCAGTCTGATTTGAACAAACCTCTGAGATAAACCATCAAAGTTCCCTCCTCTGGCCATTCCCACCGCACTAATGCGCTGAACGAAGCAGGAGATGTGAACGTCTTAATTACGGCGCACTCTGAGATAATGATAACACTTGCATTTGCCTGCTTAAGGAGGGTTGCACAAATGCAAGCACACACACACACGCACATACTCATACTCATGCATGGGTGAATGATACTGCAAGGTGAAACATGTTTGAGTGAACACCTCTTTGTGCTTTATTCCTGCTTTCTTCATAGATTAACGCTGACACAGTGCTTTATTACTTAACAAATTAGAAGCAAGGTCAGGTTCAGCCTTCATCACCACCAGCCCTGAGTCTCTTCACAGTTAACAGTGACGTACATATATGGTCCCATTGTTTCCTGTTGGGGCCTTATTTACCCTCCACATGCAGCCATATTTGAATATGTACACCTCCAAAACCCTGTTACTTGTTTGCTCTGACTGGTGTCGTCTTAGCACATGCTCATTGTTTTAAGGATGTTTTGCAAGCAGCGAAACACTCGGAGTGCCGCACAAACAGACATCTTACTCCAAAAAACTGCTTTCTGTCTCATGAGAACACACCCAACATGATGAAACACTGGTTTAAACCAACGTTGTGCCCTAACAGCGCAGTGTTTCACTCCCATATTGGCTCTTAATCCTTCAGTTTAGACATTAGTGCATTTACAGTGAAACACCACGTAATATAGCCGACAGCTGGGTGAGCACAACATCTGTCAGTGTGATGTGTATTTTCTACTTAAGGCACACGCCACTGTTTACCTGTTTATTTATCCATTCCCCCTTAATGTGAAGAGTCCTCCGCAGCTGTGAGTGCGTCTTGTGAAGAGGGATCGGTTTGGCAAAGGGCCTTCGTCATCTTACATCCCTCAGGATGAAGTCCCACGCTTGATAAATGTACACAATTATGTACTGAGAGACCTACATTTTAATTGGAGGTTTATATAATTGAGGGCAGGAAACCTTGAAAAACACCCATCAGTTAGCTCCGAGAGTAAATGTGCGACTTTATAGCTTTATTTTCACATTTGGCAGCACTGCAGAGCGAGAAATGCTGAAGGGAACTCAAAGCAGACCTCCAGCAGCCCTGAAAACTGTGAAGAAGAGATGGGTGGATTTGGTAGGAGTTGCCGGCAGACCTAAGGTGCCCCCCTTCTTTTTTTTAACTAAGGGAGGGATCCTTAGGAGACCCCTTAAAGCTGATGCACAGCCAGGAACTCATTCGTTGTTGGACCGCAGAGCCTACCTCAAGATAATCTTCTAATAACTGCATCATGGGAAAACAAAACAACATTTTGGAGAAACTGGCAGAGACCTTCCACATCCGGCATGTGCTCCTCCGCCAGGCCCTGGCAGAATGCCTGGGAACCCTTATTCTGGTGGTGAGTAAAGAGTGCGTTTGCATCCCTCCTGCAGGCTGCTGAGTGGATCATTTTGCTGAAGAAAAAGAGGATCATAGATTCAATTAAAATGTTTACCATACTCTGTATAAACTAGTTATTAACTCAGTTTAAAATTTAATGTAGAGGATTTTCTGCAGATTATTGTCTGCTACCATTAAATTAAATTACATTTAAGCTGCAAGCTGTGCTATTTAGGAAATGGGAGGAATTAAATGCACCTTTAGTTACATTTAAATAAGAATTGCAAATAGCTTCATGGTTAGCATAACAATTTGCATTCCTCATATTTTGCTCCTGTTTTCTCACTTACACTCTTTACTTTGCGTGTGTTAAATGTACTTTTTTTCCTCACTCTTGAATCTGCAGAGTGAGCTCGTTCGGCTACTTTTTGCTATAACATAAAATGACATCTTCACCAAATTTCTGCATGTGTACAATGAATGTCTAGAACGTCCAAAAAGAGACACAAAATGTGGAATAAGCGCATGATGACGGGCACGCCAAACAGACGATAAAGATGTGAGATGGAGAGCAAAATAATTATTGTCTTCACCTTATTATATCACCAGTAAGCACATCATAAAAAATGGTTGACAAGATTCTCACAAAGAACACATCCTGAAGCCTTCATCAGCTTTTCAGTTCAACAAGAGGGAAGAGAAAAAGAGCTCTTGATTCTGGATCCTCTTGTCCAGCATGTTTGTGAGGTGAGCTTTCAGTCGTGTCAAGCCTGAGTTGAGCTGTTTGATGATGATAAAGTTCATAATTTGGGTTTTTGTGAGGTGGTTAGCTTGTTTAAAGGCAAGGCAAGCAGTGCTAAAATGTAAAGAAAGTTTAACTTCTCATTAAACGTCTGCTTTCTCAGATGTCTGTGCAGCAAAGAATAATTTATTTAAATAGTTTTTCACTGGAATTTTAAAGTTGAAACACCCCAGACTCCTCCATCAATTATCTCCCGTCTTATTTCAGTCTTTGAACTTGAAATACACACAGTGGCTTATTATTTCATATCCATATTCTTTGCTAATGATAGAAGATGTCATACAGCATCTATAGTCCCCTGCTGACACCTAATCCAGCACACCAGGAAGTCACAAGATTCTTTCAAATTAAAGCGAGATGGTTTTTTTTAGCCCGTGCAAAACAACCTGGAGTCCCTCTGTTTCTCACGGGCGCCCACAGACAACAAAAATATCAGGAGAGGACAGCAGCGGTGAAGCGCCAGGCCATTTGTTATTCTGCTCCCCAGCTGTGACTGATCTGTTAATTCCAGGAGACCTTTCGCTCTGCTGGCAATCAGGTCCCCTCGGCGGTCAGAGCCGGCCCTCCGCGGAGGCAGCCTCCGCAGGTGGAGTCAGATTGTTGTCAGCATCAATAGTCCCACACAAAGCCCCACCATAAGACACATGACCTCCGAGGTCAGGGAGACACACCCTGGTTATGACGAAAAGCAAGACTCAGCCAGACGCCTGACTCGAGGTCAGGCTGCTGTGGGGCTTCATTATTCTCTTTGAAGTTTTTCTTCTACTGTCTGTCCACAAACTTCAGCTCAGGGTTTGTTTGTTTCATAACTTGACTGCATATGTCTGGTTGGACGCCAGAATGGAAGAAAAGCATGCTGTTAAATGTTAAAAACAGATAAAAGGTGGATGTCTTCGGGACATAAATCATTGTGTTTCCCGCTCTTCTACCCAGATGTTTGGTTGTGGCTCCGTCGCACAGCTGGTGCTCAGCGGAGGCTCCCACGCCACCTTCCTCAGCGTCAACTTCGCTTTTGGCTTCGCTGCAACTTTGGGCGTCCTCGTGAGTGGACAAGTCTCAGGTGAGGATGAGTGCAGGTTCTCCACCAACGACCCCCAATCCGTCCTTAACAGCTGCTAAAACATGCTTGATAGATCACCTTCATACTTCATGACTTTTCAAATTTTATGATAATTGCCGTCATATGAACTGATGATATGTTTCAGAAGTCCACGACAGGAAATGACACATTACCTGAAACAAGTTTTAGAGGCGGTGTTGTTGATGCAAAGATGCCATTAGATGCTAATTCAGCCAGGTGTCAACTTGAGTGAACGATTCTTGAGTATTTGAGCTTTATGAATCCAGTTCATAGACCACAGGACATGAAGAAAACGGGTGGGGTGCAATAACAGAAAGAGCCAGAGCTCCTTCAGTCAGAGGCTGAACTAAAGACAAAAACAATCCCACAGTCACAGGTTGGTGCATTGTTACTGTTAGCTTACAGCTAACGTCTGCAGCTTGACTGAAGTTTGCACGAATGATGCAAAAGTCCTCAGTCTGAGCAAACCTTAACAGGGAGGTCTGCGGGTTGAAGTGCAGATTTGTTCTTAAATAGCCCGTATTACAAATAAAACGTGAAATATTTCCTGATTTGGTGCAATACAATGATTTATTCTGACACCCTCGTTAAATGTGCAAAGAGCTACCTCTAACAAGATTAGAGAAAAATACAGCACATTTAAAGAAAAAAATGTTGATCATTATCATATGTTCATACATGCATCGGCAACAATGACGAGGAAGTAATGTCAACAAAACAGAAGGGATATTTTAATAAAAGTGAGGACATATTTATCCTCATGAAGAAAATCACACTTAGCTGAGCTGCAGTCATTTGCATCACTGTCATGAAGTGCCTGCCATTCAAAGAGCTTTTCCACACAAGACTCAGCTTTTTTTATTTCCCCGCAGCTCCATCAGCATAACAGAGAGTCATTATTATTGATGCCTGACAGACACTAAATATCAGCAAAAGGTAAACTGGCAGTTATCTGAAGTGCACTATTTACCACGCTGATGTGTTTGCCAGACTGATGACAGCTCGAGAACAGGAAGCAGTGGACGGAGGAATGCAAAGTTTAAAAGAGACACGCACACACCGACGGAGGGTGCACTTAGCCCTTAACTTGAAAACTGCGTGGTCCATAATTGAAAGGAAAGCGAGTGAGTCAATCCTCGATCCCAGCATCTTCTGTCAAAAGCAGCGACGCTACAAAGGCTTCTGCAGTTCACTCATGCTCACTCCTTCGATGCCTTTATAATGAGCCTGTCCTCCCTATAATACGCACTGCAGCCGAGAAAATAAGCTCTTATAATTAGATAGCTCCAATCCTGACACGATTAAGGTGTGAGTACGAGCCAGGCTCAGGAGTGTGCCATCAGAGCAGTCATTTCCCCCTTCAAGGTTAGAAAAAAAGGATACTCTTCTGAATCTTTTCATCCCGCCAATTTAATTTGTGTCACAGAGACCTTCCATCCGAACAGGACTTTTCTGAGACCGCAATTACTGACTGTACAGTGGGCTTAGAACCGTTTCTTCTGTCTCGCTGAGGAAAGAGGCGGTGGAGGGCTGCGTGCATGCACTGGAGATAAAGCAGCCTCCATGTGTTTGTTTTCTCCGGGCAAATCACACAGAGTCTGATCATAGATACACATTTAGAAACAATAAACGCTGGTTTCTATATTTTTCTCATCTTTAGGTGGTCATCTTAACCCAGCAGTCACCTTCACGCTGTGTTTACTTGGGAGAGAGCCTTGGAGGAAGTTCCCGTTGTTCTTTTTCTTCCAGACGCTCGGAGCCTTTCTGGGTGCAGCGATTGTGTTTGGGATGTATTTTGGTATGTGATGCTGAAAAGGACGGAAAATGTTAATGTTTAACAGGCCTCTCGTGCTTAGACAAATCAAGATTGCTGGAGTCGACTCAGTGGTGCATGCAGCACTTCGTGCAACCTTCAGCTTGATCTCTGTCTGCAGAAGCAAAATCAAATGGTTGAACTGTGCAAAAACACCAGTCATCAAATGAACATTTACACCTTTTTTGTAGCTCTTTGACTAATTAGTCCAACATTTAATGGCTTTCATCAACACACTTTGCTTTTTCAGACTCATTGGGGCTGTAACAGTTGTCTGAAGTGTCCCTAAGTCCATGTGTTAATATCCTTTATCCAATCATGTGTTCACAAAGTGGTGAACCTCGCTTCATCCTCACTTGTGAACGACTTTCATACCCAGTCGTGACACTATCACCTGTTACCAATCAACCTGTTTACCTGTGGAATGATCCAAACAGGCGTTTTTGGAGCGTTCCACGTCTTTCCCAGTCTTTAGTTGCTCCTGTCCCAGCTTGTTTGAAACGCTGCATCAAATTCAGAATGAGCAGATATTTACAAAAATCAATGCAGCTGATGAGGCGAAACATTAAATGTATTGTCTTTGTACTTTCAATTGAGTTTATGTCAGAAAGGATTAGCGAACTGTCACATTCTGTTTTATTTATGTTTTACACAGTGTCCAAGCCTTTGTGGAATCAAGGCTATAAAAAAAAATGATTGGTTGGACCTTTATTAGTCAGATTTTATGTGGTGGATAAGCTTCCACAGTCTCTCTGGTTTTTTGGGGGGTTTTTTTTGGCTACCAGCTTTGAGAGGCTGAGCTGAACACTAACATCAGCTAACGCGCACAGTGGCAATGCTAACATGCTGATTTTTAGCTGGTACAGTGTTTGCCATATGAAGCTCAACTGAACTGAAGCTCATTAGACATTAGTTCTGCGTGTATTTAGTCAAAAATTAAAGTATTGGACAAGTTGAAATTTTGGTCATTCTTTATAGTGGACAGGTGTGATTCATGTTCAGAGGAAGGTAAATGTATGCACCAAATTTCAGGCAAACTAAGCGCATGTTGAAACTCAAAACAGTAAATGCATGGGCGCCCCCTGTGGCTTGGAGGTACAATTACAGCTACAGTTTACAATTAGGTACAGCGTGTGGCACTTGTTTCTAGTCACTGTCCAATAAAAGCATAAAATCTGCCCCCAAAAATATTAATTAAGAAAAACCACAAAAGTCAGCCTAATATTATGTGATGTTTGTAATGCAGCCATGTGTTCACTTGTATGGAAACCTGTGCGTTACACTTTGTGCATGTTGTTTAGCCCTTTACACTCACGTCTTTCTATATTGTTTGTGCATTCCTGCTGCTGACTGCAGCTATGTAAGCAAGCAGAAAGTAATCAAGAAACTGAAATGTCAAGTGTATTGCTGTTTGTAGTTTATCTCGGAAACATAAACGATTTAACCAGTTTAACCTAAAATCTGCTGGTACCTTCGGTGATATTATGTGAGTTGAGATGTAACTGAGTGCAGCAGCAGTTTTAAGCTTTCTTGCACTATTTGAATACATAAATGTATTTTTAAAAATCAATTGTCCATTCTCCCACCAGATGCATTATGGGACTTCAACCAGGGGGAGCTGATGGTGGTGGGGGAGAATGCCACAGCTGGGATTTTTGCCACATATCCATCGAAACATCTCGGCCCGGTTAATGGATTCTTTGATCAGGTACCGCTGACGTGATTTTCTGGAGGTTTTTTCGCCTCTCGTCAGTGAAAACGGCGGCTCCGTCTGAGCCGGCATGCACTCCAGCTGAAGTAAAGCACGAGGACTGCACGTAACAGTCATTTTCCATCAGTGTTCATTGTGTGTTGGTTTAGTCAATAGCCTCAATTTCACGCATTTAAAGAATCACAGACTTCATAACAGACACTTGAGGTCAATGTGACGCATGTCTGGCGGAGCTGAATAGACAGCCCTGACTCAAAAAACACACTGTCTTCAACATGACGGACGGCTGAAAAACATGGCTGAGTCATGTCCGCTGAGGACAAAGTGTGCTGCAGACATGGAAGTGTCAGACTTGTGAGCCCAGAAGTCCTTATTGCCCTGAAGTACTACATCGAAATCTGTTGCAGCCTAATAGCCAATCACATCACATCAGCTCCTCTCATCTCTTTAACCTTTTAAAAGCAGCAGACAGTGTAATGAGCAGGACAGTGTCACTACTCATTTGATCCGACTGTCCAAACTTGGAGTCTGCGCCGAACAGCTTGTAAGTGTGGAGAAGAGGAAGGTCAATTAGACCCGGCTGTGCCGGAAGATTCAAATAATTAATGAAGATGAAATTACGCGGCGTGCATCAAAAGTCTGGACGCTGCAGATGCAACTCACACAATCCTGCAGCTGAACAGAAGTTTGTTCACACCTTCTCATTCCTGCTTTTCCTGCATGTTAGTTTTCTTGGATTGAGTTATTTAGTTGAATTTCTTTCTTCATACATTTGCGACCATCAGTAATATACCGTCGTCATCCATATTATGACAGGAATTACTCGACTAAGTACTTTAAGAAATCAAGATCTGGAAAACGTCAAAAATTGAATTCATCACATAAAGAGCTGATACTCCTACAACAGGTGTGAGTGACATTTTTCACTTTGTCCCTCAGCCAATAAGGCCTGAAAATGATTTGGTTGGTTGCCGGGTTGCAGATACAAATGCAAGGACATAAAATCCATTGCCATGCATGTGCTTTTACTTATTGTTACGTATTGCAACCACTTTTTCAACAGCATGCACAACCTGGACAGCTGAGAAGGCCATTAAAAGCCGGCTGTGCTTCATAACAATCACCAGATGATATGTTACATTTCTGGCAGGGTTTTCCTAAACGTATTGAATCTTTGAAGAAATGTTCAAGACCCCTGCTGACACTGAAACAGCACTTCCTCTCTACTGTCAGCAGTGCGATCTCACAAAAAAAAAACAGCAGCTCACTTGGATCAACTTTTCAACTCTTTGCAGCTCTGTTACATCAGCAGTTCTGCCCCTGGCCAGCAGGGGTCGCTAGCAGCTGCTGAGCTCATGTAGATCCTGTCATGTCACAGCAGGTGGAGTAATCTATACCATGTCCACGGTGCACATATACTGTGAAAGTGCTCTCAAGTCCAGGCCTGCACTGATGCAGCAGTGCGAATTAAAGCTCTGCTCGGTGTGCTTCTGCCGTCCATCGATGTCAGAATACATCAGCGGGCAGCAGAAGTTCATCGACATTCATTTGTCTTTGAGAGAAAGCAGCAAAACAACATTACCACATCTTAAATGTGATGAAACGTTTCATAATGATGACATCTCACCGGGATCACAAGGCAAATACATTTAAGAGTGTCTTTGAATATCACCATGGAGAAATACCCAAAAGATTAAAGACTCTTGATTGTTTAAGCCACAGCAGGACTGTTGTGTCTCTTAAATGAGAAGAATTAAGGATCACATCAAATGAATGGGAATAAAAAGCATTAACAGATCATTTTCCCTGCACTGTGTCTCAGATTATTGGAACAGCTGCTCTGATCGTGTGCATCCTGGCCATAGTTGATCCACACAACAACCCAGTCCCTCGAGGTCTGGAGGCCTTCACCGTCGGCTTTGTCGTGCTGGTCGTCGGCCTGTCCATGGGCTTCAACTCCGGCTACGCTGTCAACCCAGCCCGGGACCTGGGACCTCGCATCTTCACGGCCCTTGCAGGCTGGGGCAGAGAGGTCTTCACGTGAGTACAGCGCCATTCTGGACCGCTTTAATCCAGTACGCCAACTGTAGCGGACAGTGACGCCGCCCACAGGGGGCTCCAGAGATGTCATGAAGATCGGAGGTTTTTTATTTGCCAGTTTTTGTCAATCAGTGGATGAAGTCTGGGTGGAGCTCAGGGGGGACGTGGCGTGCAGCGACCTCTGTCACTGACTTTGATAAGCTGAGACGCCTGTCAATCAAACAAACGTGCCAAAACACACTTCTCCTAATGGCAAATATCTCCCCAGTTTATCACGATTCCACCAAAGCACCCTTGAGAAATAGTGAAATTAATATTACTTGCTGCAGATTCAATTATATTTCTAACCGCTGATATCTGTCTTTTATGAACAAAGAAATGCAGAACTGCTTTGTGGTGGCAGAATCACGCAGCGTGATGAGTGAAAGAAACTTTATCTGACGTTCAGCATTAAAGGGTTTATTCCAGGGATTTAGCGCAGCACTAAAAAGCAGGGGGCACTCACAGAGGAAAATATTTCTAAAACATCGGTAAATATCGAAGCGGAAGAGGCCAAAATATCCTGACTTTTATCCCCCAGAGTGCAGCTACATTTCCCACAATTAAGGTTGAGGAAACGACTGGACTTCTAATGCAGGACACAGATTCAGATGGTTTGGATTAAGAAAAGGGGTTTATTGTCACAAAGGACTAATTGATCACAGGGAGATTACCCAGGAAGGAGCGGGCAGGTGTTTCAGACTGGAGCTGGGCAGGTTGACACATCAGGAAACCAGTTTAGTCACTGGGAAAGCTACCAGGGGGACATGTTACCAGGCCAGAGACCCAGCAATGAGTGGTGAGGAGAGCCTGGTTTTTATCCTGTGGCTGGTGATTTGTGATTGGTTGCAGCTGTGGTGGCTGATTGGCATGAGGACCAGGTGTAGGTGAGCTGTGATTGAGGGGGACCCGCCCACTCCAAACACACACACACACAGGGATAAACACATGGAGAGGACTCACACGATGAATTACCCTTTTAAACGTATTAAAAGTGGAATCTCTCAGTACTGACTCGCTCACGTGCTTTCCGACCTGCAACACTGCATGCGTGCAACTTCCGCTGTGCGCTCATATTTCATCCAGGCCCGCTGCAGATGGTAAATTGGATAAAAAATGGAAAAGGACACCATGCATTACATTTTTTTTTCATTTATTCTCTTTCAGAGCAAACACCTACTGGTTTTTTGTGCCCATCTGTGCCCCCTTCTTGGGTGCAGTGGTGGGTGTGCTGATGTACCAGCTGATGATTGGGTATCATTTAGAAAGAGACGTGCGGGAGAAGGAGCAGAAGGAGCAGAAGGAGGAGGAGGAGGAGGAGGAGGAGGAAGAGGAGGAGGGAAGGTTCAAACTTTCCAGTGTTACCGCCAACAAAGACGCATGAGCTGAGTTTCTGTTCACAGTTGTGCTGCAGTCGTTAGTCGTCACACAGCCATAACATGCTTTTTAAAATGTGCTTTTCAGTCATTTCATTTGTTTTATGGCATTTTAGCTCATTTTCCTCTCTTTGTGTTTTATAGCGTGCTTAGTTTTTATTGCCTGACTCTTTTTATATTAAATGTGTTTTGCTTGCATTGAAAAGCACTTTGTAACTGTGCTACATAAATAAACCTCACGATCATCACTATCATCATCGATCCGGCGTCACTTTTGGATAACATACAAGCCGTCAATCAATAATCGTGAACACATCTACGATTTCATAACAGATGGGAACAGTTCACCAGGGCAATGTGGCACAAGCTTTCTGAATTCATTTCACTTAACTCCGGTGAGCTCTTTCATTTCTGTTTGAAGCACAAAACTATTTCCTTCATGCTGCGTGTCTGACAAAACAAATATATCCGCTCACGTATAAAAGCTAAACAAAAGACAGTTTAAGTTGAAGCGGGAGTTGAAAGGACTCTTGTTTATTTCCGTCTGAGGGGAAAAAAATCTACAAACATCCTTCTCTCCTGCAGTTTCTTTATTTGTGAGTGAAGAACGACATATTTTACACATTTCCAGCTCTGCCACTGGAAAATCAGTCATTTGGGCGAGATTTTGCTGCGCTGCAGGTGTTACCTGATGTTTACCTTCTTAAAAATAACCTGGAAAATATTAAAACATGCAAGAGTTTGATCCTGTCTTTAACTCTGACTTACAGTGAGATTTTGCATCAGTTATTTCTACATTTGCACATAAGTTTGTATCAGCCGGCTGCTGTTTTACTGCAGGTGCACACAGGATGATGATTTACTGCAGACTGTACATTTATTATGTCATGGAAGATACTGAATATGTGAGCTCAGTCAGTAATAGAGGTGCAGGTAGATTGTGAACAGAGCCAAGGCTAGCTGTTTCCCTCTGCTTCCAGTCTTTATGCTAAGATAAGCTAACTGTCTTCTGGCACCAGCTTTAATTTCAATGGACAGATACATGAGAGGTGCATATCTTCTCATCTGACTCTCGGCTGGAATGTGCATTTCACAAGATGTCGAATTATTCCTTTCACAGCGCTGGAGACTCTTGAAGCCGAAGTGTTTTTCAACAGTACGCATGCAAATGCTAGATTGACTCCGATTAAAAAGGTGCTGTCTATGGGAAATTGTTTGATGCTCCTCCAGACAAAATGTCTGACTTTGGCGCCCCCTATGGTAGCGTCAAAAGACGGTAATGCATGTGCTGCTCACTCCAGGCAGAAAGGCATGAAACACTCCGACTGTCCCCATTTTCACCAGAATTTCTCATTAAATGAATGTTTTTGCAAAAGGTCCTGATCCCAAACATTCAGCCCATGGTGGCCTTGAAACAAACGAATGTAAGATTCACCTGTTTGAAGCTGAAACCTTCACCCCGGGCAGTGTTTGGGTTCACTTTTTGTATTCATTTATTCTTAAAAAACAGGAGAAGGTTGGTGTATTTTCATGTGGAAAACTAAAACAAATGTTCTTTTATTGAGTGAGCGAAAGCCTTAGAGACTCCCCGGCATGCAAATAGTGACATTTGCTACGTTACAAACGCCCTCCAAACTGTTAATATGCCCCTTTTGGTTTGTGGTGCCTCAGGTGGTTATCGCTGTTAGAAATTCGATCTGGGTTTGAAAGGCCACTAAGGGCAAAAAAAGGTCAGGGGTATTTGCTGAAAATAACAGTCCCTCTACCACCACACTGCGAAGCACACAACATGCCCAACATGGCACACACACACACACACCCACACACACACACACACACGTCAGAAGTTCATATCATGAAACCAACGTCTGTCAATGCTCAATTAGCATTATCAGAGAAGCAAACACATATTCTGCATCAAAATATCAGTAATGACATTTTTGGAGTCTGGAAAAGATTATCAATCCATCAGATCTTACAAAGGCTTAAACTTCAGAGACGGCTGTTTGACATTTGGAGTCCCTCTTTGGCGTGACCTTTGCAGCAGTTCACCAAACATATCTGGTGTCAATCTCGCCATTTGTCTCTGAAATTATAATTTACCCTCCTGTCGACTTGCAGGAGCCGAGCGGAGCCAGCAGCGGGATTTTGGATTCTGCTTTTATGGATGTCACAATAGAACAGAGGCGAGGTTCAAGCGTCTTTGCCTTGAAACAGTTCCATTACAAACGTGGCGAGGCCTGCTGATCTGAAAAAACCCCGGCCGCCCAGTAAATCCGACGTCGCTCTTCATTTCCTATGCATTGGAGTCAGTCTTGTATGGGGCAGAAACACAAGGCAGAAATGAAAAATGTTATCTACGACCAGAAAATAAAATCAGCAACATGGATAATAAGAAGCCTCTCCGCGGTCGACACAGCTGTGTGCTGGGAGACGTGCAGGGCAGAGCGAGCCAAACACGGGCAGCAGGTTTTCATTTAAGTTCAAACACATGGAATATTACACCCATATTCAGCCTAATCTTTATGTAATGTCACTCAGGCAGAGCGAGGTGAAAGCTTGAGCCACAGCGCCACCGTGTGGTGAAGTCCCGAACCTTCAGCACGTCACTGAGCAGTGCTTTCAGGAAGTGACACATGAAAAGCTACGAGAGATGAAGCAACAATAAAACGCTGAACGAACTTTTAAGTTTTTCCTTTTAGTCCAAATTCTGATAAGACTGAAGCTGATTGACGTGAACAAACAAATAAACTCTAATCCAAACAAGCATCTGCTGCACATTGGACCAAATCATGCTCAAAAGAAAGGCCACATTGTCTTCATATCCTCATTTCATCTGCCTTTCATTCCCCCGATGCCCCTCCACTGTCCCACAATGCAACAGGCCTGTCATGTCGCACGGAGGCATATTTTCATTCCAAACGGCAGTGCAGGAGTGCTGCACACAGAGGCCGAGCGCAGATGATTAGCTGATTATCACCTGCTCTGTGGTTTCCTGTTCTGTGTCACAGTCAGTTCAATTTGTCACACCCTTTTTGGCTCTGGGTGGCAGTCAGTGGAAGCCTCTCACTTCTGCAAATGTCTTAATTGCACATGAGCCACAGCCAGATACAGTACAGGAGGATGAGCCGGTTTGTTTTCTTTTTTTTTTTTTTTGGTTTGTTTTTACTGTGATTAACTCAGCAAATGTTCACGATTCAAAGCAGTGATGTGCAGCAATGCAAATCAGTGTGACATCACATGCATGCCTGATGTGATGCACATTCCCTCAGTGGTTTCACACTATTCCACTCATCCACAGGCAATGTCAGGAAGGTTACTCTTGAAACGTGATGGCTTTCAGATTCCTAGTCACACTAAGTAATGTCATTATTTTAACCACTTCATCAAAGTACTCCAACTATTGTCCCTTCTGTACGCTGACGTTTGAGCCCTTTTCTGACTCCGTGAGGGAAATATCGGAATATTTCCAGCACTGGAAGGCGTTCCTGTCCGACAGCGTGGCCACCCGCCTTCACGTGGTCAGCTGGTCAGCTGGTCACAGGTATGGCAGACTCACTGCTAAGAGCAATGTGCATTGATTTGATTGGCAGACGAGTGGCGGCGCAATTTCAAATAAGAACCAATCAAATCTGATGCTCGCTATTTGAGTCCATTCACAAAGAGTGGAGCCTGTCCAGATGTCTGCACGTGTTCTTAATTTCCCCAGCACAGGATCAATAAAGTTTTATCTTATCTTATCTTATCTTAGCTCCTTGTAAGCTTTTCACTGAAAAGAAGATATTCAGATGTAACCGTTGTTTGTGTTGTAATCACCAACATCTTGTTTAGTTACTGCGATGGATTACATTTATTTTGTTATTTAATAAGGGAACACGTGACATGTAACTAGTTACTCCTCAACACTGCCTACAGGTGGCGCTAATGTGCTGAGAAACTTGGCAGTGCAGAAGACGTCAGAAAGGAGAAAAGTCCACTGGGCATCTTTAAATCTGATGAGAAATCACATGTTTGTTCCATAAAGAAACCTATGGAGGGAAGTTAGTCTTAATACTGGTGACAAGTGTGTGTCTAATGATCCAAGAATAAAAACAAACCGGTTGGATGATTTATGGGTAATTTATGATGCGTTTTCCATCTCACAAAGACAAAAAATACTGTAAAACTTCATTAAAAAAACTTCACATTGATTTGAACTGAAAGTTTTTCAAAAGCAAATGTTATTAGACAAACGAACTTTGAGGTGGAAATCAATCTTCACATCTGAAATGCTTGTTTGTATTCGTGGATCATGATTTTCCACCAGTGCTGACATTACTTCTCTCCACAGAAATGCAAACAAATGCGCAAACACACAATCACAGCCACCGTTTGTCAACTCATTCTTTGTCTTCATGAAGCGCTGACGCATGGAGGCAGTTTGACACACATCTTTAAATCTCTCAGCTGACTGCCAATTTTAAAACAACATACCAAACACCAGCGTGCAGCGCATTGCACAGTACACAACGTTCTTATACGTTACATGGCTTTGTCTGCACACAGTCCACCCGCAGGCATGCCAGCATTTCAAAATTGCAGCTATGCGTCGTAGCAAAACGATGGAGACCCGAGGAAAAGCTGATTAGATTGGCGCCCGAGGCAGCCCGCCTCTTTGTGCTCCTGAAATGCGGTTGAGCTCGAGGCTTCAGTTTGCAGGTTGGAAACAGCAGTTTGACAACATTTCAATACGAGGTCCGACTTATTTGGTGCCTTTCCAACACGGCTGAGCAGATAAGAGCCGCTCAGCTCTCGTGGTTTGTTTCACGCAAGCAGCCAAAAACGCTGCGAAGACAGAAGAGCTGAAATCTGAAGCTAGCCGGTGACATAGCCGCTGCTAGCCTCGGTATACTCAAGTGGTACTCAAGTAGTCCTTGAGTAACACTTGAAGTGTAAATAGTTGCTAAATTGTATAACTTTTTACAAACTTGCAGTACACCAGAGAAAATCAGGATTCATGAGTATTCAAAACACAACTGAAGTACAATTGTATTATATCACTGCTGTTTTGGAAATATACTTAAATATACTTCAAATGAAATAAAAGTAACACACACTTTCATTCAGCATGCTAAGAGTGCATTGCAAAGGACTTGAAAATATGTATTTTTCATAAGTACACTTTAGTACTATTAGAAGTATTTGTTATTTTTATCCACTTTTGAAAAGTACAATTAAGTACAATTTATAATATAACAGAGAATAAAGTCCACCTTTCAAAAGTACTTTGAAATACCATTTTAAGCATTGCAGTATTAGTATAAGTAAAACTTAATAACATCTAAGTACACGTTTTTAAAATAAATGTCAAACATGCAAAAAATAAAAGTGTACTTGTAATGATTTTTCTGTACTTCAGTTATATTTCTAACACACTAAAGTTGCTACTTTTAGACCTGCGTATTTTCTACTGTATCAAATTGTATCTAATTCAAATAAAGTTTATTATATGAGGGTGCCATGAGTTTAATTTTCAGCCCAGAAACCATTAAACCTCCGGATCTGTCACGCATGTTTGGTCTGAAAACTTCCTTCTCACCTTCGCTGCCACATCGGTTGAGGCGCCGTCACACGTCACTCTCGCTGCAGACTTTCAGGGTGTAGCAAATGAAGCAGAAAGACTCCACCCTCGCACCGTCCCATCATGCTACGTGTATCTCAGCTCTGCATGCGATAGCCATCTGAATATGTGATCAGCAATCTGACGAATGGAAGATAAAGTGCATTTCCCAGAAATCTGAGCGGAAAGGTTAAATAATTTATGGAAAATGTAAAGTGAGCTTTAAATACTGGAATCATTTAACAATGGTTGCAGGACAAGTCATAAATCAACACTAATGGAGGAAAAGAAAGGGGAAATATTCATATAGGAGTAAAAGTATAACTTTGACTGTAAATGTGACTCATTTGAAATCTTAAATAATGTATGCGAGGTTCAAACATGGTGTCTTCAAATATTATATTACAACAGGTCCCTTTATTTACTACACTACATAAATGACCAAATGAAGGAATGTGTGTGTGTTGCATTCAGGTTCACCACCATTAGCTCCAGAAGCAGCCAGGTTTAATGGTCTCCCTGAGCAGAAAAGACTATTTCATCTTATATTGATCATTATGTGATTATTTATTTAACTTGGCTGTAAAAACGGCCTTCATTTCCCATGATTAAACACCTCGAGCGGTGTTTTACTGAGGGAACTTTTTTGTGAGCTTTAGACAGAGGTGTGATGTTTGTTATAGGAAGTTATATTGTTGTCTCAACTGCAGAGGGATTTGTTTTGTTGTTTTAGAAATCTATGAAGACCTGCAGCGCCTCACCTGGATCCTCGTGCTAATCCAACGCAAGATGACTGAATTGGTGCAGCCGTGTTTTTAGATGCTGTGAATAGAAGAATCTTAACACGCCCTCGGAGGACATTTAGTGACAGTGTAGCTCTGTGGTATGAAACCAGGTGTGCAAGCAACATCTCATGATACCTGAGCATCAGCCGTGACTTGGAGTACACGAGCTGTCACTGCGTAATGTGAGGTGGGTCTGATATAGGACAACAATAACCAATCTGCTTCTTCCTCTGTCTATATGAAGAGCTGTGAGACCGCATTCCTTTCATATACTTATCCTCTGCTGGAGAGGCAGCAGTCACGCCGCTGTGTTATGGATTCAGTAAAATACCCTCAAGTGAAATGTACGAGGAGCTCCGTG
Organism: Chaetodon trifasciatus; assembly: GCA_037975065.1. NCBI lineage: Eukaryota > Metazoa > Chordata > Actinopteri > Chaetodontiformes > Chaetodontidae > Chaetodon > Chaetodon trifasciatus. The sequence continues at coordinate 3,864,386 of JBBMOE010000003.1, forward strand.
AGAAGGCTTCTCTCTTTACATGATGTCAGCAGTCGCTTTCTGGCTTGTCTGATTGATCTGTTTCAGGGTGAGCGGTCCGCGTTCAGCTCACGTCAATCACTGTGTTTTTGCACGTTGGACCAAGATTCGAGCACAATTAAATAAACAGATTTCAGACCTTCATTCATTGATTCAGAGAGATCAGAGTCTGATCTGCTGCAGAGTGACGATGCTGCACAGAAACAAACACTATGAAAACTGTACAAACTGTTCTTTTCACAAATCCATTTCAATTCAGGTGAAAAATAGAATTAAATTATACTTTTTAAAGAATGTACTAAGTACACTTTGTGCTATTTTGTCACCTTCAAGTATAAAAAAACTGTACTCAAGAAGTCTTTGAGTACACTTGAAGTGTAAATAGTTGCTAAATTTTCACAAATTTTAAGTGGACAGCAGTACACCAGTGAAAATCAGGATTCATGAACATTCAAAACGCACTCACAGTACAGTTGTATTATATCACCAATGTGTTGGAAATATACTTACATATACTTCAAATGAAGCGAAATTGAAGGACACTTTTATTATTATTATTATTATTATTATTATTAGCGTGTTACTAGTGTATCACAAAGGCCTCGAAAAGAGGTATACTTTTCATAAGTACACTTTAGTACAGTTAGAAGTATTTGTAATTTAGTGCACTTTAAAAAAGTACACTTACATACAATTTATAATATACTTATAAAGTACATTTTGAAATACCATTTTAAGTATTGCAGAATGAGTATATTACTTTAAGTAGAACTTTGTGAGATTTGTTTAGAAGTACACTTTAAAGGTATTTGTCAAACATACTTTAAATGAAGCACAAGAAGTAAAAGTGTACTTGTAAAGACTTTTCTATACTTCAGTCATGTTTCTAGTACACTGGGTACCTTCTGTACAATCCACCAATGTGTGTTTTGTACTTGACTTCACACACAATCGTTGTGTTTGTATCAAAGAAGCTTCACTTCACTCAGAAACGTGATGACGTCATTGTTTTTCGTCTTTTTGAGGGTGACGGTCTCGCAGGCTCGTCATCATCAAACAGCTCTCGGATTGTTTCTGAATCTCCGCACATTTTGATGCTCGACCTAGAAGTGCTGTCAGGTAACGATGCCGAAAGCTGTGATTTACTGTTATTAATGGAAACCTATGTTCTAGTTGCATGAGTCGCTTTGCCACACCTGTAATTAGCCTATTTTCACCTCAGATATTCTGATATGTCGTTGCGGCTGAAGCACAGGTGCAGTTATCATGAGTAAAGAATTCACATGCACCAGTTTCAGGGAAGCCGCTGTTACAGCAGTTAGTTACTCCTACACATCTGTGACGAGTCTGTGTCAACAAATGCAGCTGAACTGGCAGCAATAAATGAAATGAATGAATCAGCACATATTTATTTAATAGTAATGATAATAATGGGACATTCTTTAGCTGAATGTGTCTCATTCTTATGTAAAAAAATTTTAGAGTAAATACATTTTTTCTTTTTTGCTCTCTTGTAAACGTGTTATCTAACTGTGGTGACGCCAGTATTTTATGTTGTTTTTCTCCTTTGTAAAATGAAGAAAAACAGTTGTTAAACCTTCTGTGATTCTCATGATGATAAATACACAATCAGGACAAGAACTTCTTGTTCAGGCTGTAAACCTGGAGGCTCTGATTCCTCGTTAATACCGACGCACGGTGATGATCTGCAGTGGGATTAATGAGAGAATGTGAAACACGTGTGAGGAATTTGTAGAAAAAACTTTCAGATTTGAAAGGATTTAGTCATCTAATTGTAACACCACAAGCACAATTCAGCATCTAAAAAGCCATTTTCAAGACTGGAAGCAGAAATTCACGTGTGTCAGACGCTGATACGGAAAAGTCTATATGTATAGCATGCAGGAAATATCACATATTACATAATGTGAAAGGCTTGTTTTCACTCAACAAGCAGCCAAAGTTGTCAAAGAGGTTTTGTCATTCGCCGTGTTATTAAGGAAATGTCTGCACATTTTTCTTTGTGCTTTGTTCCCAGTGAAGTTGTGTAACCCTGAAACATGACATCAGGCCATAATGCATCCCTTTTGCGTCGCGCTGGCGCTTCAACGGCGGCGTCTGGGTGCCTGCGATCCCTGAATCTGAGCGAAACAATGAATTGGATTGTTACCTCAGACTCTTTGAGGCCAGCCAGCAACACGAATCACATGGCTGAATTCTAGAAATACTACTTGCTACAGAGGAAAATTATACCATTACCATGATGGATTTCTCTCATAGTTCAGCTTTATGCAAATATGTATTTTTTAGAGTGTCTGGATTTGATGGGAATTCAAGCAACTTTGCTAGTTTTATTGTGTAATGGCTTTTATGCAAACTGTGTTGATGTTATAGTGATGAAAGCATGAGGGGAGAGATGTTTATTCTCAGTCATTTGTCACTTATGCTAAATCCTGCATCCATAATTTTACTTACAGCTGCAGTCATCAATTTTTGGTGACTATAGGGTAAAAAAACATAAAAGCAAATATGCCCATACAGACAAGCATTCATTTGAAGTTTATTTTCTTTCAAGATGCTGAAAGGTGATGGTTTCATCTACCCGATATGCAGGTTTATGCTCTAAGCCTGCTAAGAAAGCTCCATCTATTCACTTCAAAATGCATAAGGATACATAGCAATGTCATAGGGAACAGAACTTTCACTTCAGGGACTTCGTTTCACAGATATCGGGTCGAGAGGCCGGGCCTGTGAACGATGCAACAATGGACAATAATGCGCCAAAGTTAAGGATAACGTCACTACGAGTATCATTGATTTACAGCCCAGGTTGTTGCGTAACAGGTGCATGCTGGGTTTGGCTAAATGCTAAATGCTAAAATGCTTGTGGTGGATCCTCATGCAGTAATTTCTACATTTGGCTTCCCTGTTTGCCACATTGCTGAGAAAATGTGTCCGTCAGTGAGGTGTGAGAGGCCTCTCTGCTGCTTTTGACTGACTCTCCATTCACTAACAATTCATTTAATTTGTTTTCCACCACAACAGGCAACCTCACAGTGCCACCACAATGTAATTATGAATGCAAATAAGTTTTATATAAATGCATTTCTAGGAGACAACAGTGGTAACAATGGGGATGACTTCGTCAAAGCAAATTCCAAAACCAGCGGCCTTTCAGTTTCACGCATCCGTGCCAACTTCTGCTAAATATTCCAAATATAGAGAGGTGCATGTCCTGCTAAGCTGTCTCAGCGTGCGAATTGTTTGTGATTAGCTGAAATCAGAAGAAACAGAACTGAGAGCATACCTCATCACCGCAAACTATAGAGCTGCAGTCATCCGCGGCCGAGGAGGATTAACATAACTTTCACAAGTTCACCTGTCCTCAAAAGCTCGTCAGGTTTCTGCTTTGTCGCAAGTTTAACAGTGTACTCACAGTTACACCATGTTATGTGTGTTGATAAAGGCAGTGGCCGTGACTTGAAGACACAAAGCCTGACAGGCATCCTCGCAGACAGACGTCAAAGTCACAATGAAAACACGCTACTGTAACCAAGAGAAAGCACAGCCGTCATTCAGCAATGACTGCAGCTCCTTCGCTCTCTTTGTCGCTGATGAGGCGACACCCTCACACCCAGATTTTAGTGTAACCTGAATATTTACCAGGTTGGGCAGTTTTCCATCCAGCTGGGCTGTTTTGTATTTAACTGCGCATTTGATAATTTGGGATACTTTATGTGCCTCCTGTCCTCTGTCTGACAGAAGGCCCGACTCAGCCAACAAGGGCCAACACAGGATGATGACTCAGTGATTCCATCGGATGTCTCCTCTGCTCCCTTGTTTGCTCTTGTTTCTGGTTCTTCTCGAGACGGTTGCTGATGCATTTTCACCACAGGGCGATCCTGGAGCTGATCAAATGAAGCATGGGAGAAACAGCAGCCGAGTAAAGGAATCAGAGGAGCTTGTCTGTCAGACGTTTGGAGCCACATGAAAGAGCGGCAGGTTTGTAAACCAGCTGGAATTCATTTGCATCAGTGTTAAAGATACAAACAGGGAGGAGTCCTATATATTAAAGCTCCCCCTCCCTGTGAACATACAGTGTTTCCAGGTCTACGTTTGAATCATCCCTAAATGAGAAGAATGAGGATGGAAGCTTTGAACGGGGTGCAGCACGTATTACCTTGAGAGATGAATTTAAACTGAAACAATGCGCACTTAAAGAGGCCCTTCAGGAATGCGTCCCGACCGCTCAACGAGACAGCCGTCAAATTTAAACACCTGGAGCAACAGCGAGCGCTGCCATCGCTGCGGCGTCCAAATAAATCGGCCCCTCCTTGACACGCCACTCATAGTGACTGATAAGAAAATATTTCAGTTCATCGCAGCTGCTGCACAACCTTTACTCTAATTTAAATGACTGTTGGTGAGAGTTCTGCACAACGCCGTCCTGCTACCTGGGTATGACATGACCTCAGATTCCCAGAGGTTTTCTCTTTATTCTGCCAATTTGTGCGCCGTCTTCCAGTGAACCGTTTTTGGGCACATGCTCAAGGAACAGGTTCAACTGGTCCGACGATGAAAATCTCAGAAGGAAGACGGAGTAAACACCCCCCTCTGCCAGCTGCCCACATTGTCACACAGATACTAACAACAGGTGTGTGACTGACACGACGCCACTTTAATAACCACCTGCAGTGATTTCGGGTCTTTTACTACAAACTGGAAGGAACGCCGAGCTGCACGCTGCTGGTTCTCTGATCATCGGGGCAATGAGATAATATGATCCACGCTGATTCTCTCAATGGAAACGCAGGTGAGGGACAATAGAGCTGATTGATTGTGTTCATTTTATAACCTATGATTTTATTTAATTGATACTTTTCAGGTACTAGAATTAAAGCTGAGGCAGCTCTCTTCAAACTTTTATTGTCTAAATATACAAAAATAAAATTAGCAGTGTGAATTTTATTATTTTATTATTATTTTGAAAGGCATTGTCATATTCAGTTATATATTCATGTGTTTAAAGGGCATTAATGTGACGGTGATAACATGGTAATAGTAAATGAACAATAGTAGAGGATAAAATATATGATAACTAAATTAAAGGAACATGATAGCAACAGATATTTTAACAAAAACAGATTTTTTATGACGCAGTGTGACTGTACATAAACTTACATGTGAGTTTGATTCATAACTGTGTTACAAAACAATGGAAACTGGGGAATGAAAGAATGCATTGCTGCTATTTTTGAGCGTCACATCAATGGTATGTTGTCTCAGGGGAGAGGGTTGACTCCACTGAGCCAAGCGCAAACATGTGATATATGGTCAGCAGTGTTTGACAATCATCAGTCAAAGGGATGTGACCTCGAAACAGCGGCGCATTGTCACCCGAGTGTGTCTGTTAAGACGTGCTGTACGTCATATTCAAGACTCTAGAGCAGTGAACTGTGGTATGAGATGATTTTCAAACACCTGAACATGAACCATGATGCATGATAATCAGCTGAAAACTCACCTTCTCTGTGCGTCGTGTTCTTAGGCACACATGGACATGGCACACGGGGAGATCCGAGAGGAGAGGATCAACAAGCCGGCGGAGGAGATCAGAGAAATGGAGAAAGAGTTTCTGAAAGACCTCTACGTCTTCATGAAGAAGAGAGACACCCCCATCGAGAGAATCCCAAATCTGGGCTTCAAACAAAGTACTTATACATATTATTTCATGACATTTTGTGAGAGGAAGCTGCTTTTAATGCATTTTAGTTGTTTGAAGCACCAAAACAGATCAACGTGTTATATGGCACACTTATATTGATATTACAAATATTATTTACCTACCTAATTTATACTGACATAACACAATTTAAACAATTGGTTGATTAACTGCCAGAAAATAACCTGCAACTGTCGAACAATCGGCTAATCATTTACCTTAAAAGTCTGCCCTCTGTTTCAATTTACATAACTTTCTTTGTGAGAATGCCAAATATTTCCAAATTCTAGCTGCTCTTCTTTCTTTTAAGTCTAAATCTAAATCTAAATTTAATATCTTTGGGCGTTGTACCTTTGGTCAGACAAAGCAAACAGGTTGAAGGTGTAATTCGAAGATGACTCTGGGAAATCACTGTTTTCTGACATTTTATAGAGCAAACAAATCAATTAATACACAGAGAAAATAATCTGCTGACTAAGTGAGAATGAAAACAGCCCTACATTGTAATAATGATGTGGATTTGGATGTTTTCTGTTTTTCAGTTGATCTATTTTTGATGTTCAAGACTGTCAGAGACTTGGGTGGCTACCACCAGGTAACTCAATATTTCCAGTTTTCCATAATTAGCATTAGCTCGCATTGATCATGGCCTCTTTTCTGGCCGCTGTGGGACTCGCATTGCAGATTAGCATAGACTATAAATGCTGTGGTATGTGCCACGTCACTTTGCAAACAGGCAGAAAATAAATGCGCTCACAATCCTGTTACTCCTCCAGGTGACTGCTCAGCAGCTGTGGAAGCAAGTCTACAACATGCTCGGTGGAAACCCTCGCAGCACGAGTGCAGCCACCTGCACCCGCAGACACTACGAGAAGTGAGTCAAACAAAGCCGGACTGAGATTGGGTGTCGTGTTCTCCGAACGGTTTGATCTGATCAATGTGCTTCCTTTGATTTTTTTTCCAGGCTGCTTCTGCCGTACGAATGCCACGTTAAAGGCATATCGATGAACACCCTCCGCCATCATCAGCCGAAGCACTTCCACTACGCCAACTACAGCAAAGATGAAGATGATGGCCAGAGACCAGCTAAACGCAAACTGCTTTCAGCACCTCTGTGCCAGGTTGGTGTTATTTTACGCTCAAACAAGATAAGAAAAATACAGATGTGACTATGGTTGAATATTAATAATCATTACTGAAGTGGCTGTTTGGGTTAAGATCCGAAAAATCATGCATTCCTGGTTACGTAAACCTTTTTTTTTTTTTTTTATTGCGCATTAAAGCAAAATATGCTTATTTGCTTTCATGCTGTGACGAGAAGATTGATACCACTCTCAAGTCTGTGCAGTAAATATGCAGCTGAGGCAGCAACTGGTTAGCCTAGCTTGGCATGAAGACGAAACGGGAAACAAGCTAGCAAACTCAGTTTTTGCATGGATTAATTGGACAAGGAAAACATGTTTATCAGTGAGTTTATAGTTGCTGGATGGCGGATTTTGTTACCTTTGTGCAGAGTCTGGCTAGCTGTGTTCCCATTGTCGGTCATTATGCTAAGCTAAGCGAAGCTCTCTGCTATAAAATGTCAAAATATTCCTTCAACCTCTGACGGACCATTTGTCTTTCCAACAGAACCTGCATACCCCGCAGGGAGACGGACGTGGAAGCGCCTTCCTTGTGCCGCTCCATTACCCTCACTACTATCACCCAAACCCTGCAGTTATGCCTCCCCATATGCCGATCTCCTCCTCGGTGTTGGCGCCAAATACCCCCCCTGCCCCCCAGCCCAGGTTTTCTTTCGATCAGTATGGTCTAAACCCAATGGAGAGGGCGAAGGAGCCGCTGGAGCACTTGCGCTACCTGGCAGAACGGTACAAGACCTCATCCGGACTGATCGAGCCTCTGAACCTGAGCGTTAAAGCATCGAGACAGGACAGCAACAGCAACCCTGCCTCATCGTTCGCCCCACCTTTGTCCAGCAAGAACCCAAAGTTTCTGAACAAACCGTCCCCGCTGTACGCTCCTCATTGCCCACAGGTGGTGAGAAATGAAAGATGTGAGGCTCAAGAAGGTGAGGCGCATTTAGGAGACGCACCGTATTCTTATCCTGAGAAATATGACGTCGATGTCAAGGCTGTATCGGGCTCAAGCAGCCCCACATACGAGTCCGCTCCGACTCTTAGACCAGGCGAAGGCGCCATTAGCCAAAGTCCCAGCTCTCCAAAAACAGACTTTACAGTGTGCCGAAAAGAAGAGAGACAGGGGAGCCTCGACTTAAGAGGTCTCGATCTCAGCCACATACTGCCCAGCCTCCCTCCAGAGAACAGCGGTGAGATGGAAATCGAGATACCGCTGTCTGTGTTTCATAACTGGCTCAAGCTATGCAGGTCCTCGGCCACGACGCACGGAGACAAACAGCTGCCGGCTCTTCCTGCTCTGGAGGAACACTCCGGACAAAGCAACTGCTCCGACGCAGACGTCCCCCCAACCAACCTGACATTTCGTGTGAACCCCCAACAACAGAGCTCAGTTGCTGAGGACCTAAGGGTGAGGCAGAGGAATGTGCCAAGCCCCACACCAAACATCCAGACAACCGGTTATCTTCCTAATATGAGCCAAAATCCTTTCACCAGCTACAAGCCTTTGCCTCCGGGTGGCATTCTGAAAAATGCAGCCAGTCGGGATGTCTATCTGTTTGATCAGCAGGATGTTAATAAGTCATACAGCACCAAACCTCCACATTGCTGGGATGCATACGAGCAGAGGACCCCCCCATTAAAGCCAAAACCTGACTCTAATCCCCTCACAGTCCAGCAAAACTTTGCGGCCCCTAAATCCTACAGTGAAGACACGGTGCAGGCAGGGAAGGACAAGTCGGAGATGGGACCCTCAGCTGTGCTCATGCTGAATTCCAGCTCCACCTCTCTGCTGCACCTCACCACCGAGGAGGTGATGAAGCTGAAGAAAATCATCTCAAGCTCCTCGTGAAGAGCGGTTCAGATAACTACACTCCAACACCACTCTCAAGCTCATATGATGTCCCTCTTTCATGCACTGCGTTTTACTGAAGTTCCCTGTTTTATGTGTAATGGAATCTATTTTCTTTTTTATAAAGAGTATAAATTTTAATGAAAATAATTATTCACGTCAGGAGCAGATTGTTTTGACGATAATGTGCTCTGTTTACTTTTTTAAAGCCTTTCTGTACAGTAATATTTCTTGTATAATACATTCAATGCTTTTAACCTAATTGTAATGTAAACGGAAATTACTTCAAATAAATAAAATAGAAGTTTCATGACTCACTCATGACTTTGTTGATTAGGTGAGGCATTTTTATTCCTACTCAGAAAAGTATGGACGTAGTTGCCTCAGAGCAGTTTGGCTTTTTGTATGCACGCCTGTGCCGTTAACAAAGTTGTCCACTAGTTTAATGCCCATTAAACATAATCAGGTAATATTTATATGTTGTCCTGTGCATCATGGCGGGAGCGTTAAATTTGTTAATCCCCCTTTTATGAGGATGTCATGTAAATATACAGAATAAGAAGCAGTAAATCAGTTAAGCAGGGAGAGTGCTTCAGCCAGCTTTGTTTTTATATGTGTCATACCAGCATGCAATGTCTGCTATTATGTATTGCTATAATTATCACTCTCAGATTCAACGCGTAACATGGAATTTTCAGGTGTGACAATAACAGGAAAATCAAACTGACACTCCCATCATTGTGACTACAGACGGTGATTGTTGCGTGCAGAATGCTTGTTAATAACACAAACATCCTGAGATAACTATTACAGTGCATTGTGCGTAAAACGAAAAGGGCTTGAAACCATTAACAGCGGGAGACGCAGGCTAATTCCCTTTGTTTCGTTCACCAGTTTAGCGGCTCTTTATCACACGAAATGCATCACTGAAGTTTCAAAAAGCAAGGACAGAAAATGATGGTGGCGATGGATGAGAAATCCAGTACGAACACGTTGAGGCGGTTGTTTCTCGGCGGTTAGTTGCTTAACTCAGGCGGCTCTTTGTCGGTGTGTATAGTCGGGTTTTCCAAATTTCCAGCCCTATCTGGTTATCAACAACAAAAACAACAACAACAACAACCAAAAAACACTTTTGTTTTGGTGACTGCGGGGGATTTGCTGGGCTCAGAACAGGGATCAGGCTGTTATTTGTGTCTTGGAAGCCTTCAGGCCTTTCACAATATGGTGCTCCGCACAAATATTGCCTTGCCAAGCGAGACTGAACTGTTGGCTCAATACAAGTTCAACTGGTACTGTGTGTGTTTATAGAGTCATCAGTAATTTTAAATAAATAAGATATGATAAAGATGACTAGACAGGTGATTTGGAGTTCAAACCCACTGCAGCTGTTCTGAACTTTTGGTGTTAAAACTCAAACTGCAGCCGACTGAATTTGTGTTTAAGTATTGCATTTGAATATATTCTGAACCTTTCAGCAAAAGTACAAATACCACACTGTACAAATACTTCATTGAAGGTAAAAGTCTTGTTATTTAAGTAAAACAGGAAAATGCACTTTAAGAATTAAAAGTGAAAATACTAATGATTGAAAAATTGCTTACAAATTAAAATAAACTGTTGAAGTAAAAAGTACAAAATGTAATGTAGTGGAGAGGAGGCAGACAGTGACTCAAGTACCTGAAATTTACACTAAAGCGCAGTACTTGAGTGATATTCCACCGCTGTGTTGGACTGTAAGTGTGCTGGTGCTTCACTTTTACCCTCATTACGGACTGAAGACTCACAGAATCTGAAGGACGTGGCCGTTAAAAGTCAACGATTGATTTTTAATTGATTCTTTCTGCTTTCAGGTTGCAGGGGAGTAGCTGTGCGTGTCAGGTCGGCCCCTGGAGGTTAGGGTTCGCGGTGCTTTCCACTTAAATTAGTCTCCTCTGACTACTTGCCTCATGACTCAGCGGGTGCAAGCTGGCCAAACTGCGTCTGTGGTTTCAGTGTGAAGGTATGAAAGTCAGGCTGCACAGGAAGTAACAGCAGAACGGGTCATAACTGAAGATACAGCCATGTTTTACTGCTTTATTGATGCATTAAATTATCATACTCAAATGGCACATTAGTGGCAGAATAGTCTTCAGTTTGTCAACGCGGATCTCGTCCAATCATTGGAGTGTGGTGCAGGTGAAGCTCATCATCAATACTGGAACTGCTGGAGGGCCAACAGAACAATAAAGCGGAGGTCGCCCGATTGTTTGAAAGCATATTGCCAGACAATGCTACAGCGAGATTTGTCGACGTTTAAAAGTCAGTTTTTGGTTTCGGGCTCACACTCTTGACTGTTCATCACCTTTTTGAACTGATATTGTTGGCTGGGTAAACAGTTGGGATTCACGGAGGAGAGGTAGAAGCATGCATCCACGTCTGTTTCCTTGACCAGGCGTCGTAACCACAAACAGGTCCGCGCCCCTCGAGTGCGGCTGTGGCAGAGACGTCAGTAACTGTAAAAAAAAAACAGAGACAACCGCTGTTAAAGAGAGACGCTGGCGCTCTTAAACAAGCCTTCCTTCATCAGCTGCCATCTATTTCTGTTTTGACATTTGTGTGTGTAAAATCAACCAAAAGCCAAGCAGATGAAACTGTTGCAACGTGACTCACACACAGCGTGCATCACACCTTCCCGACGCTCGAAACTATTCGCACACATATCTGTTACAACCACGGCGCTAGCCTCGCGTTTGCCAATTTCTTATCTGGACATGACTGGTATGAGGATATGGTTCTTTTTCATTACAAGAAAATGCAAAAGATACGACGTGCCAGATGAAATCACAAGAACACAAGAACATCATTATACTGGTGAGCTGCTATCAGATCCACGCATTCTATTTTTAGCATTTGTCCTTAAATTTATGCCCTATAATTGAACTTGTATACATGCCACGTTATTTTAGCTTCACTTCAAATGCTGTAAATAGCCTGCTTATACTCCAAAAATTCCCCTTAATTCTATAATCAATATAAAATTGCCTTCACTACTCTTATTTTCTCTGATCCAAATATAAATTGATCCTCAGTGGCAAATCATTTTTCTGGGAAAGAAAGGAGATTGATTGAACTCGGCCATGTCTACCATTTAGCTTGTGTCCGACTAATTGCTGCAAGCAATATGGTCACACACACAGAGAGGTCTGACATTTCTTGTATTTACTGGAAAAAGAAGGTTCATGAGGCATTCAAGGTTTCACAAAGCCAGCATTGTAAAAGTAAGACCCAGTTAGCTCCTTACTTCACATTTATCAACTATCAGTCTTGAGTAAAACCTGTTCTCCAGGACATCTTTTGACCAATCTCTGGCCTTTCTCTGTACACAAACCATGACACTCCTGAACAATATCTGTAACATGTGACCCCCGGGTGCATTATGTGCAGACTTAAAGCTGTAACTGCGACTGTTTGCCATCCGAAGAAGTCAAATTACCTGCAAACACTCAGTGTTTGATGACATAACCCACATTGTATGAGAGGACCATTATGTGTTTGTGTCAAAGAGGATTTATCTTGCTTGGCTGTGATGTCACTGCTGACCTCATGACCCGGTCTCACTCCCAAAGTGTCAACTAGTGCTGTTTTGTTACTCTGCGCCACGTCTCATACGGACGCACAAGGTGCTCTTTCAACCAACTCCAGGGTAAACCCATCCACAGCAACTACACCAGGATCAGACCACACAACGTTTCAGTCTTTAACGCTGGTCACTGTTCCAGATCTAATGATCCCACTGCCATAAACTCCTGCCGTCTCTTGGCATGAAGAGGACAGTATGGGCAACAAACTTTTCCTTTGTTTCGTTGTCCCACCTGACAGCAGCAACCTCAGCATCCCTCCTCCTCAACGCTGACTAGTGGTGTCAAGTCAAAAATAATTCTTACATGCTAGACACAGCAGGTTGTTTAGTTACACAGGTATAGACGTCCGATTGTCGTTAATAATCAGCCACGATGCCCAGACGTAGGGCTTCAGCCATCCCGCACGTCGTCATCCCAGTGATGCACAAAGGCTTGTGAATGGTTGCGCTTTGGCTCAGGCATCAAAACCTCATGGTTACATTTCGGAAAAGATCTTTTACTTTGGGTTTCACACGGGGCACGAACTCATCCATCCACCCTCCCTCCTCCATCTGCGGACTTTCCAGCTCTTTCTACCACTAATTTTGCCACAGATGGGATGGGTCGGAGTCGTTTGAAAGTCGGTGCATCTAACACTGACGCCAAAGTGTGCCTTGTGTTTGGTATGAGACGCAGAGTGGCTTGACAAAGCTGCGGTATTTGATGGTGTGGGAGCGAGACCACACTCAAACCTCAAAACACAACAGTTTGTCATGCTGGTCATTGTTTGTTATTGCTTGTTGCATGCAAATGAATAAAGCGATCAAACAGACCAAACAGGAAATTCTACCCTAATTTGTAATCAGAACATGTTGATAAGTCAGGCTGAGCTGTTGTGCTGTAATTTCGGTGAGCAGCTAACGCCTCGCACTCAGAGAAAACACGCTGGAACAGCACTTGACATGCAGCGCGTAAAGACTCACAAGATCTGGAATCTCAAGAAACTGTCACATATACATTTCTCACACATCTGTCACCTCTGTCGACGTATTTCATCTGCTGGAAAGTTCACAGAAAAATATGCAGTGACAACTATACGTGCTAATCTAAAGTATGCGGGCAGGAATTTGCTTTTTCACTCGGCGCTTTTTGTCAGTCCGCGAGGTTCAAATTCTGACAGACATTATTGTAAAGTCAGTGCCTCGGAGTCACTGGCGTGTCCCGTTTCGTGCCGCACTGCCTGCAGTTACAATGCGAGCCTCGTCGGACTATCACAACAAACAAGTGATTGTGCACGCCACGGCAAGCAGAGGGGAGGATTTTGTTTTTTATGCACCTGGAGGAAGTCTATCATATCGGTTAATTCATGCAGGGGGGTAAAAATGCAAACAGCCCGGGGAGTGTCTGCCCGAGCGGAAGGCCCACCTTTCCTTGTAGTAGGATGAGAGCAAAGTGCGCATTTCAACAGATAAATCCGGGGCAACAAGACCCTCTCTGGGGGAGGAGGGCGTTACTGAAAAAGAAGAAGAACAAACAGGAATCGTTGTAAAGATATCATCTAGAGCTCTCGAGCTCTTAACTGGGGAAAAAAAAATCTCATTCAAACAACACACCCAAATTTCAGATGCCAAGATATTTGGCCCCCTTGGCTGCTGCTATGGAATATAGGTATATTTTTTCTGATCAGCATGACTGATGTTTTTGTAAGCAGGTTTTGGAGATAATGCACCTATTCATGTCATCGGCGTCTGGCCCGTTGTTCCAAGCCATTGTTGGGCAGCATTATTTATCTGTTACATCCTTCTATTTGCTCAAACCTGTCTGACGACTCTGAGGCAAGGCGTCACCTCATCTTTCTGCAGATGAAGACAAAGCATTGCAAGCGAGGCACTACATTTCACATTTCATTATTCTGTTAGAATCCATGGCATGGAGTGACAGGTGTGTAAGTAGGTCATGACGGCCTGATCTGATATGCAAGTTTTAGCTCGAGAGATTTTTGGATTTTTGCATCATTTTCATGCTGTTTGAGGCAGCCATTTGTTTCCTTTAAAGTCCACATTAAATGTAAATCAATTAGCAGACTGATGAGACTTGCTTGAGCTGTGTCAGCCGCAGTGAAGATTAAGTTTGCATTAAATCGGCTTTAATCGCACGAGAAAGTTGGCGCTTGTGGCGTCACTCGACTCAGCATTTTCCCCAGTCCTGAGCAGCTGGAGTATTTTGTGAATTTTACTCTTTTGGTTCACTCTCGCTGCTTTTATCAGCTGTTTGGCAGCAGCTGCATCTGTCCTGAGTGAATAACCTCCAAAAATCTATAGGACGCTACCCGCCCAGCAACACGCAGCAGACCAAGACATTGGCTGTTAAAAAATAGAGTAAATATCGGACTTTCATTCACCAGGTGGACACAAACACGACTCCAGATGACTCAGAGGGGTAGCTCAGTATCTGCAGGATGTGTCACCAGGCATCTGCTTGCTAATATGTTTGTTGTATCTACTTAAATGTGATAATATGTCATGATTACAGCTTGCTTTTGATGCACCCAAGGGACCAAAAAACCTGTTATAGCAGCTTTCGTTTCGCAGTTTTATGTGCCGATTGAGCTGAAAAGTCTTCACTGCATTTTTAATGTGGCAGACTTTGTTTCGCTGTGATGGATTACACAACTTTAGAAAGAGTCAAGAGTCTGCCAATAGGTTTAGATACGTAGAGAAATGAATGAAATCCAATGAAGCTGTGATATAAAGTTGGCAAAACCACTGATGATGTCATAAAGGCGTCCACTTGTGTTACACTACCTATTTCATGGTATAGCGATCCCTGCTTCACTGTCGTGGGTTTCCTGGAGTTCAGCATTTCGATCTTCATGAGATGATTGCAGCACTGCTTCCACTGGCCTGCAACAAACAGCACAAGCAGTGGTTTTCAAAGCACACGAATGGCAAAGCCTTTGTCAGCAGCTACTCTACTACCAGCTTCTGTCTCTGTCAAATTGTGTTTACAGTCGCTGGTAAGTTGGCAGTATCTCAATACTTAAGTCAATCTGAGAATCTGAGACAATAGATCATGTCACGCCTGTGCTGCATACCAGACCAATCTAGTTATAGATCTTGGTATGATATAGTATCTTTTTACATGGCCTATTCAAATATAAATATTGAAGACCTAATTATCAGAATAGTTATGTGTGTTTACGCCGAGCTGGTGTCTTTGAATTAAATATGTGCTTCTGCGGCTTTAAATCTAACTTAGGTTTCACAAGACAAACTGTGAGCAGGCAGCTGCAAATAACAGCAAGTCAGCTAAACATTGTCGAGGATGATGAAGAACCAAAGCAAAGCTCCCATGCAGCCCAGAAATAACCGCTTTAATTAAAAAAGAATTCAATTTAATTAGCACTGTAACAGGATTTGTGCTCACTGTCATATAAGATAAGAGATCTTTGCACACCTGTGCAGAAACAGGTGCATAAGAGAATAACAGATGAGTAAAAATACTAAGATTTAGCTCCCACACATCCGCCTGAGGAAGGTCTCTGTACTGAAATAACTGAGTCAGTCTACTGTTGGTGAGCTGAGCCATTGATCTCATTTTCAACAGAGACAGTAAAACAGTGAACGAGCACATACACCCACAACAAGGAGTGGCACATCACCACATCCACCTCTTCACACCTGATCTCTCTGTAGAGCAAAGACAAAGAGTTCAGAGACACATTTTACCCATTCGTACCACAAAAATGTAATTTCTCCTTCAAACACTCTCATATTAAAGATTTGTTTGCGAATCTTAATCGTTAGAAATGCACTGTGGCACCAAGAAGCTGCAAAAATAACCCACAGGTGCACAGTGTGCTGTGATAAGCCCTGATGATGACCTACATATTGTACGTTTTTCCACAGAAAACAGACAACTTCTGCTGAACTTGCCCCTCGTTCCCCCTCTGCTCGGACTCAAGGGCAGCACTAATGGAAAGTGAAGCGACAGCGTGCCAGTTGACGGCGGCGTGGTGTGTGGCACGGACCTCGCACTGGCTGCAAACTGGCTCAAACTCCACATTCCAGCATGGGGAGTGGAGGTTTTCAACACACAGCACTGTGATCTCATGACACAACAGACAAAGAAACTGAGTTTGCAATGCAGAAAGCAAGTGTAGGCTGCATCAATTGATATGTTATTTGTTATTAACCATATAGCAGAATGAGTCAGCATGCTGGTTTGGAAGCAGGGACAATAAACCCTGAACCAACAGGAACTGTTTCTTTATGTGAAGAAATGAACAAAGCATGGCTCAATATTCTATTGTAGTACAAAAAACTACTCTTCGGTGACATTTTTGGTCACTTTGGGACGATAAGTTTGGTAATGTGGGACAGCTTCAATTGTGAGGGCCAGGGGTGGGGAATGTCCAGCCACCGGGAGAGACAGTTTGATCCGGCCCACGAGGAATTTCATGCTCAGGAACACAAAAAAACAATTCTAGTCCAGCTCTGTTGGGTTTCTAGGATACATCTGCAGCGTGGACAGGTGAAGACAGCGTGGCAAAGTGGTCCATACTCACATCCCTGGAACAACTCCAGCTGTTTCTGGCCTTTGTTAACCTTTACAGACCGTTCATCAGGGACTACAACTGTGTGGCCACTTCACCTCTTCAGCTGGCCCCTTTTTCCTGGACTCCTGAGGCAGATCCTGCCATCACCGAGCTCAAGAGACGCTTTACGTCAGCACCCGGCCTCCTCTAATTACACCCTTCACGTCAGTTAATTGTGGAGGTTGATGCGTCAGATACAAAGGTTGGAGGTGTGTTCCAACAGTCAGCTTGTGACCAGGAACTCCACCCCTGTGCAGTTGTCTCCCATTGCTCGCAAATGGGGAACTGCTGGAGACGCTGGCTGGAGGGAGCACGACACCTTTTAATCATCTGGACAGAACACAAGAACCTCGCCTACATCCAGACCGCCAAACGACTCAATTGCCCTCAAAACCTTTGGGCGCTATTCTTCGGACGATTTCACTTTTGTTCACCGACCTGGTTTCAGAAACATCAAGCCTGACGCCCTCTCCCAGCAGCCCCAACAATCCAGCCAAACACAACACCGTCCTACTGAACCTCTCGTCAAAGAGGCCCCAAGAACTTCATGTGAAATGGAAGACAGAAGTCTGCCTCGATACCCCACATAGGAACACGCAGGGCACAGAAGCATTTACATTTTCTATGTGTAAACTAATAATACTATGATAGATTACAAGGAAAAAGTGCTTTTTTGACTGTTGAGCAGAACGTGACCCCTCGGCTCCACACTGAAAATGATGCTTATGATCAATCAGATAAAAGAAAGTAAACAGCCAAGAAGTTACTACATTATCCCTACGTGGATGCAGAAGAAGTTCCTGAAGTTTTTCCACTTTGAGGACGAGTTACAGCGATTGTTTGATTTAATCAGGCAGGGTGACAATTTTCTCAAGTAATTGTTGTCTGCATAAACTCGTGGACACATAAGACCACGTAATTACTGCTGCATTGTAGCAGGCTCTCAAGAATTTAATTGTCACTTCTTCTGATTTTCATAAATACGCATGGCCTCTCAAATGTTGAATGAATTTGCTCAGAGATCCAGCTTCTGCGTCTCTGCTCCCTTTCTTTAAATTCATCCTTTGTTATGATTAGGGAAGTCCGATGATTGCTGCATGTGATTATCTGTGAGCAGACTGGTGGTATTTGGGGCAATTTGAAAACAGTGGCGATGGCACATGGGCTGTGACTAATCTCTGGTCCTAATGTCACTCTGCTGTAGTTGACCTTTACCAAAGTAGCACTGTCAGCTTAAAGGTCACTCTAACTCAGACCCAGCATGATGGGCAAGCCCGGGCAGGCCAGACCCGCCCATCCAGGAATCTGTCCTGCCCAGGAGAAATCAGCGAGTTTAAGTAAAGCTTAAATAAAGTATTGTATTTCAGTCAGCTATTGCTAGCAGTTTTCTAGACTCCAGTAGTAAAATGGGAACAAGTGTTGACGTTACCACCAAGCTCGCGACCGGAAAAAAACAAGCCACCGCTGTGCCATCTCACCCGCTAGCCCCCCTCCACCACTATCGGGGTCTGGGTTGCCATTTTTGCCACCAGCAGCGACCTCAGAACCGGATGGCAGCTGTGCATCTGTTAGCGACTCTTCTCCCAACCCTCATCTTCAGCAGCGTAATTCCAGATGACTTCAGGGGGCTTAAACCCAAAGAGGTACTCGTGGAGAGCGTTCCGGTTCGGCTCTTCTCAGGGAAGGAACACACATTTGCCAGTGGTACCAAAACAGACCCTGCTTAGTGTTCTGTGAAAGGCGAGGCTGTCTGTTTCCCTTGTAGACAGTTTAGGGCTTATGCATCATTGGATTTAACATTTACAGTAAAAGGCTGTGAGAACTCTTTTCCCACTTTAATAAACGTGTTCACTGAGCATCAAAGAAGCATGTCACACCTCGGAAAGCTCCCCTGCAAATGTTTCATCGACCCCGGGTCTGACGGCACGTCAATGGGGCAACTGCTCGTGTCAAACAGGCAGCCCCTAAACCACAGAATGACCAAACTTAGAAAAAATGAAAACGTTAGTTGAGTATAAATTCAGACCCTAACAGTGTCAAAGTACGTTTATGCAACCTGAAAGTTTGCACGATTGTTTGGAGGACTAGCTTTTTCCAACTGTTGGCCAGAACAGAGGACCATTTTTACGCGTTCAGGTACTTTAGTAACAGTTGAATTTGAAGATGAATTTACAGGACTTCAGGGGCTCTGTATTCATGGGAGGGAAGCCAGCTAAAGGGATTAGATGTACAACACCAGCATAAAGATATATTGAGTTATGGGGTAGTAATTTGCCTTTTTCAGCTCTGTTAAATTTGGTGGAAGTTGGAGTTTGTAGGAAGAGTGAATTAAACTCCTGCTGGTTTTTCTTAAGATGGTGTTTGGGGGCGACTTACTGTTGCGTTACAGACAAATTAGCTTGAATGTGCGTGAGAAAACTACTGAATCACTGGCTGTGTGACTCAAAGTGGCCGTCTTACTCTAAGAATTTTACATTATACAGAATAAGACTCTGATTTGTCTCAGTGTTGTAAGACGAGGCTCTACTAGCTGTGGCTGGAATATCAACACACATCACTCCACTGACTTTCGGCTCCTTTGTAGTGTACTATATATAAGTACAACTACTTCAGAGGACATAGTTGTGTATATTAATACTTCAACACAGTGGAGAGCTTCAGAGTCTTCATTATCATGTTAACGTCTCACAGGTATGTCACACATGTGAGGCTAATGAGTGTCACCTGCGTGGAGATGAATGGATTTTTACATTGTGTTCATTTACACCAGATGAGAGAGTACAGAGCAATGAAGCTGATGATCTGAGTCAGACGTCAGACAGCTGTCACACTGAGTTCATCAACAGGCAGGCAGGCCTAACCGATGCCACAAAGACGCCATAAAAGAATGCCGTCCTGCAGGTATCAGCAGGTATATTTCAACCTCTTCTGAAATACACACACGCGAAACCTTATAAGCAATCCCTCAAACATTTCCAGGTATAGATACTTGGCTGAGTTTGAGTTATGCTGTAATCAAGTGGAGCTTGTTTCTCCTGCTCCTTTAGATAAAGTTGCCGCATGTTGTTTCCTTTAATAGTGTTACTTGCTGTGGGGTCTTTCCATGAAAACGCAGACGATGCGAGATGAAGACACTTTAAGATCAGATGGACGCGATGCAGCTGGTCCAGCTGACGCGGAAAAGTTAAAGCCTCATGTGCAAACTTGGCACACAGTGAACGTCTGAAGTGATAACTGCAGCCTAATGCATTTTCATGACATTAGAAAAGCACACGCTGCCTGGTGCCTGCAGAACACAGAGGATTAATTAACATATATTCCACGTGGATTAAGAACGTACGTTTTTCCAACTTTCCTCTGCATTACATGACAGCACACGACGAAGGCTTCTTTACACATTTATCAGTAAGCTACTTATTAATGTAGAACACTGGATGTGTTCAGATGCAACTTTAATAACACTTAACAACTTAAATGACAGGAACTGTGCTGCATTCAAGATTGAAGTATTCCTGTATACATGAATGCAGACTGTTGGGTTTTCCATGAGCTGAGAATTGATTATTTTACATGAAAAAGTTCATCTGAACAGATGCTAAATATTGCAGTGCACTACATACAAGCTGTCTGGTCCCTGGTTCATAAGTTGTGTATATTAATACTCCAACACAGTGGAGAGCTTCAGAGTCTTCATTATCATGTTAACGTCTCACAGGTATGGCACACATGTGAGGCTACTGCGCCTGAGTGTCACCTGCGTGGAGATGAATGGATTTTTACATTGTGTTCATTTACACCAGATGAGAGGGTACAGAGCAATGAAGCTGATGATCTGAGTCAGACATCAGACAGCTGTCACACTGAGTCCATCAACAGGCAGGCAGGCGTCGCCGATGCTACGAACACGCCATGAGAGAATGGCGTCTTATATGGAGAAACTTGACTGAGTTTGAGTTATGCTGTGATCAGGTGTAGCTTGTTTCTCCTGCTCCCTTAAATAAAGTTATTATTATAACACTGCTCATCTGTGCAACGTGAACTGCCAATCCATCAGGTAGATGTTGAGCCATTTCGCTGGATGAATGAAAATTTGGACCTGTTGGTTGTGCTGGATGATAAGTCGGAGGCTCTCTTCAGTAATTAGGATGCATCCTCTGAGGACCATGAACACCTGTGTCAAATGTCATGTTAGTGATTACTGCAGTCTGTTGCGCTTCTGATGACATTAGACAAGCATGTGCTGCCTGTGCTTGCAGAACACAGTGGATTAAGGAACATATGTTCTGCATGGATTAAGCATTCTGCTGAATGTTCACGCACCCGTTTGTCTTTTCTGCATGAATTTATTGCGGAAATGTCTTTATTTGTGTAAAGAAAAAGACAATTTGAGAAAAAATGTACTCCTTTCCCCTTCTGGTGGTTATCAAAAGTGCATCATTGCTTCTTCTTCTTCTTTCTGTTTAAAGGCAGATTACAGCTTGCTTTGGAGGTTTCATACTGCCACCATGTTGCCTTCCGCCCAAAGAAAAAACATTTCATCTTATTTTTCATGAATTTTTGATCTGTTTTTATATCCATTCTGTCTTTTCGACGTAAAACACTCACTTGGTGCACGTGATTTCTTTCTTGTGAATCAGCTGCTATGAAAGGTGCAATACATACAAAGTTTATTATTAGTGTTATCATTATTACATTAATCTCGCTTCATGCACCGCAGTGAGGTTAATGGGTTACTGAGTTATGTTGAGCCTGAAGCCAGAGTTGTAAATCTCACGATGGTGGCTCTCTGTTCACCTGGCTAACTTATGTTGCACACCTAACCTGCTCCGGAGGAGGTTATGTACAGAGATTCAGATTTAAATCGGCAATAAAAAGCCCCACTCTATATATACTCTACGAGCAATAAATAGAATACGTTACTTAATGCAAAATTGCTGGATGTTATTACGGCAGTGCAGTTCATTTGTGAACTGCAGAGGTAGGCCGCTAGTTTTTGGAAAATTTGGATTACTGACTGACAGACACGTCATTGAAAACTCTGTTTATCAACACCGTAAACTGAAGCTTCAAAAATAACCACGAAGTTGGGTACAAATCTCTGATTATCAGATATAAAATGGGCATTAGTGGATCAGTGGCGGCATCCTGACCTGCTGTTCAGAGTCGTCGCTGCACGTGGACTTTGATGACAATCTGGCGTTCATTCTTTCGTGTGCATACCGTGTGGTTGTCACTGTGCCAGAGCCCTTTCCAGAACCACTATTAATTAATGGCAACGCTAAAGTTGTTGTTGTTTCCTTGGCCCACAGCCTAAATTCACACTTCGTTCACAATGTTTCACTCAGAAACTTCAAACCTTTCCGCAGGCTGCTGAAGTTTAGTCTCAGCAGCTGTGCTAGTAGCTAACGTTAGAGGCTAATGGGTTGTATTGTCGGTTTTGTTCTTCCGGGGCTCACTCATGTTGTAGACGTGCTGCCACAGGGCCTCGGTCCAGCGCTGCGTGTCGTCAGGTGCGGATGTGCTCAGCACGTAGGTCACATCCTCGCCTTGATGCTGCGTACTGACGTATACACTCTTGCAATGGACAGGGCCTCTCTCTGACGCACAGACGAGGGTATCCTGACAGAGAAACACACACACATAATCACTGGCTCGTTATCATTCAGATGATCGACTGGAGTTTTGCTTGAATACGCTTGACAAAGTACCAAAGGTGTGAAGCATCCACATAGCTAAGATATTACAGGTAGCCACGACGCTACCGTAAACACTACTGAGATATTAATAACTGACAGCTTTAGCAGCAATAGGAAGCTGAGAGGAAATGCTGCGGTTAAAAACAAATATATCAGCTGCAGGAGCTCATTTGAATTTATCTGTTTTTAACATTTCAACTATATCATATATAACAAGGTGGTTTAACCCTGAGGTTCTCAATTTAGGGGTCAGGGTTCTGCATTTTTTGGCCTTTTTTGTGACATATTAGGGAATTTTACTCTGAGCCTCTAACAGTTATGAATGACACAAGCTGAGAGGTTTAGAGAGGAAATCACTGCTGACAGCTTGCTGACGCCAAGTAAACACAAGCCAAAGCAGCTGCGAACCACTGGTTTAATATATCCTAAAAATAATCCAAAAGTAACTATTAACCCCATGTGTCAGATGAGTGTAATGGTGGAAAAAGAATAATGGTCGTAAAAGAAGAAAGTTGCCTAACATGAAACATCAAAGCTAAGTGAAAGTGCCTCAGAACAGCAGTGACAGCAGTAAAATACTGTGAGCAACAAGGTATCTGTACATGAAGGTTGGAGAACGTCTCCGTGCAGTAAGGTGCTATTTAGATTTACATTTCTAAATTACAGATACAACATGTGTAACAGAGTTTGACAGACATTAAAATGTATGAAATATTCCATTCACCAGATGCTCACCAGTACGAGTTTCCTGAGTACGTTTCATTAAATCACCAGTGCACTCTGGTGGCCTCGGCGTGTTATTGTAATCAACGTGGACAAAACTGCGAGTGAATCCATCTGCTTATTCACGGCTTCTCATTTAGAACCCACCTTTTTGATGGGGATTACAAGTAATGGCTTGTCCTCAGACTCCAGGTCTTCTGGACTCTGATAGCAGCAGAGACTTGGCCCCCTGAGGATCCCGTAGACGTTTTTCCAGCAATTAAGGTCCTCTCTGAGCTGAGTGAGAGCAGGGAGGAAGGTGGTACAGTGAATGATAATGTGATCACAGAGCAGGATAACATATGATAATCTAGTCACCTTAACCTTGAGCTGGCCACTCATGGCTGGCTGAATCATGCACAGAGGCTGAGCAGCCAGGCGGCAGCACATGTTGCCAAACAGAGGCAACCAGAAAGGACTGTCCTCTGGAAAAATAAAGAGTTTAGGGATTAGAAGAGTGGAGGAGAGACAAGGAGATGAGAGGAGGGGGCTTACAACTCACCTGTTGCTGCTAGAGACAAATCATGAGTCTTGAAACCTTCCTGGATGTGTTCGAGTCTCAGTGTTGTGTGAGCCAGCAGGTTAAACTTGGGCCCCCTTCAGACAGAAAGCAATGAGCAAAATCAGTTTTCCAAGAGTCACTCAGCTCTAAAACACGTTCCTCTAGTGTTTCAGGGAGAGCTGTCATCCTCACAGTGCAGACAGGTGAGGGGATAGAGGCGGCGACACACTCCCAGGTCCTAGATCTCCTCCACTGGAAATGGATCCACAGAAAGTTGCAGACTCAAACGCAGCGCGGATCTTTTTCCCGGAGGAGCTTCCCAGAGAGCCACCGAGACAGCTCATTCTCCTGGGTCCTAAAGCCCCCGAGGAGAGATCCTCCACCACACAGCTGCTGTACAGCTCGACCCGAAGCTGGAACCCCGGACCTACCTCTTTGCTGCTCACACACACACACACACACACACACACATTTATACAAGGATGCATTCAATGTCTTTAAAGTGGGACAAAAACTGAACCCCTGAAAAGACTTACAATATGAGAGTGTCTTCAAAGCAGATGTCAGTTAAAGTCCTGTCCACCATCACCAGATCAGTGTCGTGGATCTCTGTGCCGCACTGAAGCAGGCAGAACACAGCGCAGCGATGCAGCTCTGCAAGGACACACAACGGAGTGAAAAGTTAGAAAGTTCAAGAAAGGCCTGCAGACAGTTTGGTGACGTTAACGAGGTTTCTATGCAAACATGCTCTTTGCTGTTCAATTCATTTCCTTTTAATCCATCTAATCTCAGTTGAGCCGTTCACATCAGCTCCCTTAATCGCAGCTTTGGGATTTACCTCCTTTGTTTTTGAAGTACTCGGAGTCTTTCCACATCAGTGGGATCCGCAGGTCTACAGAATGCAAATAATAAAGTTAGAAACGTAAAAGATTCATCTATGTTCATGGGGGTGTTTTGTGGACGCTCACCTGAAAGGGCTACTTTTCCCAAACATGACACGATGTCTTCAGATGGCCTGCAGGGAAAGAAGCAGATCATCTATCCAACAAGCCATGAACACACATTGTAAAACACAGGATAGTATGTACAGGAGATGGACAAAATAAAAGGAACACTAACTGAATCCAGTAAAAACAGCACAAACTAGCCTCAGGACGAAGATGATTGAACCAACACATCTGTTACACAATCAACAATGTTACACACATGTATGCATTACAAACACAGCAAATCAGGTAAACACACATGTAAACAAAACACTCCATGGATGAAAGGGTTAGCTTGTCTGCCACCTAGTGGCTGGATGGAGGCATGTCCTCAAACAGCACGCCTCTTCTCTTGTAACATTCCTTTCTGTGTCTCCTCTGATAATTAATCCACTATCTGCTCCCACGTACACCACATGTCCTCGCACTCCGTCTGACCTGCGTCCCACTCTCTGCAGGATCTGAGCTTTCCTCATCCTCTGCAGTTGGCTGAGCAAGGCCAGGATGCGGGCATTGCAGGTGAGCAGGCTCTTGGAGGCCTCCAGGGCCTGGTCTCTCCTGGAGCAAGCCGCCAGCAGCTTACCGGCCCCCTCCCGCATTCGCACCTCCCTCTCAATCTGCTTCAGCACCTCTTCGTCCTGAGAGGAGTGGGGAAAATAACGTTCTTGTAATCAAAGGTATCACATCATATTTTAGTGGTTTTATCTCAACAACTTCTGGAAGGATTGCCATGAAACAGACAGTCATGGCCCCCAGAGGATGTATCCTCCCTGACTTTACCAATCACCTGATTTTTCACTCAGAGGATGCCTCCACATTACTTCAGTGACTTTTCACCCAGCAGCAGGTCCAAATTTTCATGTATCCAGTGAAATAGCTCAATACCTGTTCCACATACATTCATGGTTCCCAGACATTTGTGTCAGGAAGATTGACCCGCTGACTTTTCCTCGAATGCTACCATGTGGTTTTGAGTAAAGTGTCTTGTCAACTATTGGTTTGATGTTGATGAACATTGTTACAAACATTCATGTTCCCTTCAGGATGAAGTTTAGCCTCTTTGGCGGCTCCTGAACTTATCTAGATGCCATCATCGGGTCAAAATTTGACCTTGTCCAACCAGCTTATGACAAAATATCTGCAAAGCTGACGACGTTCCCATCAGCCTCGGCTCCACTTTGAGCCAGTAAGCTGTGGACTCTTAGTCTTGACATGTGATGCGTCATCATGTGAAGGAGTGCGATTAGTAATTCCAGTAATAAACATGAAGCCACATTTTATCAGGTGGTAGTCACACTCCGCCATCCTTCTGGCAACAGGCCTCTAACACAGTGACCCAGATGTGTTACATAAGAACTCATGGGGTGGCAGTTAAATTAGTGCATCACACTAATCCCTGTTGTCAGAGGCCTGAGACTAAACTGATCTGATGAACCAGACAAACAATACAGTGTATGGGGCAGTGAAAACTTGTTTTTCCTCTTTGACAATCCACTTAGGAGCATGTTTGCTCGTGATCTTTTTATAGGACCGTCTCTGCTTTTTAAACCTTTATTTAACCAGGAGACAGTCAAATCATAAAATCCCAAACACTCAACTAATTCTGCAAAGGAGCGTTTCCCCATCATCAATTTAACACAAACTCACCTGAATGACGTTATGTAAGATTGTTAGACTTGTTTTGCAACGGATGTAATTACGCAGCGTTCTCCGCTGGTTAAACATTCTTGGGCACAGTCTTTGGAGGTTTACCTTGCATTAACCATACAAGTGAGGTGCCGTACAGCTTTAGGGATCAGACCGATGTTGCATAATTCAGTCATGTTTCTGAGCCTAAGCCCAGCTGATATGTTGCGTTTTTGTTCTGAGTATATCCCCCATAATTACATAACCTGCAGTTCACGCGACTGGTGCAGCAAAAAGCTTAAATGGCTAATTTGTACTATATCATAATACTCTTCAAATAGCATCAACACCAGAAGCTGCAAATTGAGTGTGATCACCTGTGTATGTTAGTTTTTCACCAAACCACAGCACATGGAAGCAAGGGGCATCAATTAACAAGTCGTTAAGGTGCAAAGCCCTCAAAATGTTTCATCAGCAGATCATTTTTCTAACATGTAAAACAATTACCTGTAAATTAAGAGTAAAATGTCAGAACTATGCAAGCGTCCCTGTGCTGAACCACAACATGAAAACCTCCAATGAATTATTCAGAAATGCCCCCAAAAAACCTTTAAAATATCACCGTGTTTCACTAACCTGGGTGTTAGCATTCATTTTCCTCGTCTGCGGCGCCTCAGAGGTCCGGGCTCTGCAGTCAGCAGTCCAGCGGGTGGACTGACTAATCTCAGGGAAAGAGTGCTGGAGTGGACCTGCAGACGGAGCGGTTCATTACTCAACAGAGAGATCAAAACGCTCTTAAGCCTCACTACAAGAGAGCTGCAGCATGAGGGATTAGAGGAGTCTTTCATTCCGTCAGCTTCATCACAGCAACAATGAGCGCCTGTTTTTACAGTCAATATCTTAAAACACATTAAAGCAGACATTCATTCAGGTTAAGAAGTACAATAAATCAAGGGTATTTACTAGTTAGTTGTCATAAAATTTACTTTTAAGTTGACAAAAACATGCAGTACTTGAGTTTCTTGAGTTTATCTGTAACCAAATATAAATTACACAGAACGCTTTAAAATCATTTTAGTTCATATGCAGGTAAATGGACATTGATCCATTATGAGAAACACCCAGTACATTTCTGTGCAATGCAAAGCTGCAGCAAACAGACTTACAGCCACTGAGAAGCTCCGACAGCGACGCTCCTTTAGTCAGGGGACGTCTGTGGCGCACGGCTCGGCCTTAAACGCAGCACTTCAATGCATCAGCGGTGAGTTTATCATGGAAAAAGACAGCCAGTCGTACATTCTGTCCCATGTGAGAAGACCTCACAGCAGCAGGGGGGGGCAACAGCCGTGTCACGACCGTTCATCAGTACCCAGAATTCCACATGACGTTCTTAATGACGGTGATGAATGATCACTGTCCGGCCCTGCCAGTGGTACGTTCATAAAACACCATCAAGCTTCAGTTTGCGCCTCTCATAACACGGCAGGAAAAACATTAGCATTAGCATCATCAGCAGTCTGCGAAGCTGCGACTGTATTTCCTGACCAAGCATCCAAATACTTCCTCATTTTGTATGACACAAGTATGTACGGGACCAATCAATGTGGACAAATTAAACTTTAGGAGCTTAGGAGCTCTAGATTAAATAATACTAATTTTATTACACATGATTATCAAGGCTGAAACAGTTCCTGTAAAAACCAGTTTGCACTGAATCCAACAAATGATTTCATTAAACAAAGAAACACCTTTGTTCTACCACAGCAGTGTGGCAGCTACCTGTCAGCCGACAGCCGCAGGTGATGTCTGACACACACTTGTATAATTAAAATGTTTAGTTTCATCAGAAGCCAGTAAACCTATCAACCAACAATCAAACTATCGATGAAAGACTGGATCAAGTGTTGGTGAAAGAATCTATTTTATTCAGATCTTAAATCTTTCCATGTTTTACTTGGGATGAACTAACGAAACATTAAAGGTGGGTAAGACATCACGTGTTTTCGCTTCAAGTATCAAATAATCTGAATGCTGCGTCTCTGTACACGGACCACTGAGCGTTCACCTCGTCTACACTATATACACAGTACAACAACATGTACGGGACCCTTCAAGTGTCTGCCTCTGCTGTGTATGAGCTGGATTTGCATTTTAGTAAATGAGAAAAAAAACTCATTTAAGACCTCCTTTTTTGTTAAATAAAAACAAAATAAGATTAAAGATGTTCATAAAATGACACAGAAGAGGCGTTAAGACAACACAATTAAACATGCAACTGTACATGACGGCGAGTGATCGGCTTTTTCTGGTCTATGTTAACACAACATATGAAAAGAGTTTGCTATTGTACAATATTTACATCTTCACAGGTCGCTAATAGCCACATTAGGGAATCAGAGGTTGAAAAGCTGCCACCTCTTTGGGCCACAGCAAGTTTGCCAGAGGTTTGGTAGTAAAGTACAATTCCAGATTTATTACCTGAAGTATTGGCTGATGGAGAAGGCAAACGGAAACGAAACTGCTGTACATCTTCAAAGTGCTCGTGAAAGTGAAAACGCTTCTGTCAGTGTCGTAAATTCAGCTTCACTTTACTACAACTGACAGTAAAAACAACAAAAACAAAAGTCTTAGTTATAAATTAACCTTTACAGACAACGAGAAAACTCTAAAAAAAGAGAACTTCCTCCTCACTCCACCTCTCCACGGCTTCTATCCCTCCTCCACGTCTGTAAAAATGTCACTTAAGAAGTACTGAGACACATTGGTGGGCTCATCCGCCATAGAGCTGCTGTCCATGCTGGCGATTTGCTCAGAAGCTGCAACCTGCGACAGAGAAGAACAGAGGATGAGCTGGGATCGACTGTGGAGCTGTTAAGGTGACTCCTCATCCACCTCTCCTCACCTCAGCTGTGCACGCGGAGGCGGCAGGCGTTTGGTCTGAGCACAGCCGGCTGCGCTGGTCGACGTCCGCCTCCGCCGCGGTCGAGGCTGTTGGGTGGGCTTCCTCCGGCCCTGTTGGACCGGGTGTGGGGGCTACATCGCATGACGTTGAGGCTACAGGTGCTGGGGTAGATCGTTCTCCTGCTGCAGGTGGAGTTTGGACGTTGCCAGGTGAAGCATCGCTTGAAGGGGCAGCGCTGTTTGTCTCAGAGAGGAAGGAAGGGAAGTCTTTGGGTTTTCTGTCAGGAAGTAGAAAATAAATGTGAATTAGAATTTAATTACAGTTGATAGATATTAAAGGACTTTCTTACTGTTCTTCCTCACCTATTCCTCGTCCTCCTCGTCTGTGCGGCTTCACCCGTTTGTGTCTCCTTTCCACCGTCAATATAATCACCACTTCCTGTCTGTGGCACGACCTCAAAGGCTTTTGGCTGCACGGGAAGCTCTGAGTCCTGGGAGTCCTGGGTGGGGGTTGGCTCTGCGTCCTTGGCAGCCGGGGTCTTCCTGGCTTGTTTCGTCCTCGGAGCTTTGGGCTTAACTTGCCGTTTGGCTGGTCCAGAGAGAAACGGGGACGTGATGAAAAAGATTTGCTGAGAGTGCACGAGATGAGTAAGTACTTATCTA
Source organism: Chaetodon trifasciatus (assembly GCA_037975065.1). Lineage (NCBI taxonomy): Eukaryota > Metazoa > Chordata > Actinopteri > Chaetodontiformes > Chaetodontidae > Chaetodon > Chaetodon trifasciatus. The sequence continues at coordinate 3,894,443 of JBBMOE010000003.1, forward strand.
CTGCACACCTGTCCTTCCAGGGCCCGCTAGCCTCTGCTTCGTGGATGGACGTTCAGCCTCATCGCTGTCCTCTCCAGTCTCTGGTAATATGGACGGCTTGACTGCAGAACTCTCTGTTCCATAAAGACAAATAATCCACATTTACTGTTTCTAATACGACATTCAGCATTAGTTTAAATAAAGACAGAATGGGGGAATCAATCTACCATGTGGATCCACTGGATTCTCCATGATCGAACCCTGGTGTGTGTGAGAAAAAGAACACGTGTGACAAATGCAGATATTTAATCACACTCCAGCTACAAGTGCTTCCTTACAGCTTTACTTACTGCACGTGCAGCTGTGTCCGGTCCGATATCTTTGACACTGACGAGGCCTGTGTCGCCGCTCTCCTCCGTGGACCCGGGCAGAGCGGCATTAGAGAGGGGCCCATCTCTCGCTGCCAAACCCGAACCCTCGCCAGGAACACTGCCGAGGTGAGGGAAAGTTGTCGAATCAGACACGGAACAAAAGCAGAGCCACGGCTGCGTGGCGAGCTGATAAAAGGCGGGCGCTAACCTCTGCTGCTGCGCTGATGCGTCTGTTGCGGGAAGATAAGAGAGGGGCTCAGACACGCTGTCCGCCGCCTCCCCCGATGAACAGACCGGGATCTCGGTCAAAGAGAGGATGAAAAACGGTTCATCTGGATCTGACGGCACCTGCACAGACAGCACTGAGAGCGAGAGCGAGAGAGGTTTCAGCCAGAAGCACGGCGCATAGACTGTGTGCGACTCACAGCGAGAAAGCAACTGATGTGAGGGGACGTCTGATGGACTTACTGTCTGTGAACAGTGTGAGACTTTGGGTGCCTCCTGTACGGGATGTTGAAGCATCCTGGGACTGTGAAGAGAATCAGAAACACGTTTGAAGTTTAATCCATAAATTTGATAAGAGTTTCACACCTCGCCGTCGGTGCGCTGACTCTGTGTAGTTTTGTTGGTGTGTACGGCCTTTTCTGTCAGACCTCCCCCCACAGGCCGGTCTGATTAACTTAATTAGCCCTTCATCATCAACACCTGTCATGTTCCACATGTCTTCATTTGAACATTTTAAACTGGACGTTATTTGACAGTATAAAAGAAGATATGATTAACCTACCTGACCTGACGTTCAGGTAAGTTTAGTTTGTGTTTGTACTGCTACTTAAAGTGACTGAATCTGGACGTTTCAACAATTTATTCACTACTTTTAGCTATTTAAACTATTTACTTTTAGCTGCTGTTTAGACCTCTACTTGTTTTCATGCACACTCAATCACAACATGCAGTGTTCACTTGTTAACAGCTGACTTAACATGTGGATTTTTTTAAATTAAACTCAACATTTTTAACACTTTTTTAATGAGTTGAGCTACTCTACAATCCTTCTTATGCACATAATGTATGTATTCATTCTTTGCATATATTGTTTATTTTAAAGTACAGAGTGCAGTGTTTTCATTGTATTTGCACACATACTTGGCCAATAAAGCCGATTCTGATCCTGATATTGATTCATGTCTCACCTGTGAACGGCTTTCAGGTACTTGTATCTCGCAGCTCAGGGAGGATCCAGCAACATGTGGAGGGGGGTTTTGGTTGCTACATTGCTCACTGGCTCCCTCTGCTGGTTCCTGAACGTCAGGTTGGACTACAGACACAGGCTGTTGGGAAGCTGAAGCGTCCACACCTTCCGAGCGAGTACCAGAATCTGTGGAGAAACAAAAAGATGCTGCAGAGGCACAGATGGCAAAATCCTGAATATCTGCTCAGCACTCTTTCAGATAAAGGATCTTTCATTTTAAAAAGGTGTCAAACCTGCTTCTGCTTGTTTTATATTCTGGACTTTTGGGGGCTGTGGAGGGTCCCTGCTGCGTCCCAGGTTGGGTTTTGGTTTAACGAGTCGACCTCTGCGGGTCAGAGGAGCTTTTCTCGAGGACTTGGAGGAGTCGGTTGTCTCATTATCTTCAGTGCTTCGAGTGGAAAACAAACACTGTTACAGTAGAAACTAATAATCCCTTTGAAACATTGGGCTGTAAATAAGACATGACAACAATATTTACATTGTCTTACATCTTTTTGGTGACAGAATCGGGAAGATATGATCCATGTCTTACCTTCTGGCAGCTGCTTGGTTTGTTTCAGTGGTTTCAGAACACTGCTGGACTGGATCTTGACTTTGTGTCTCCGAGTCATTCTCTGAACGTGGCTGCTGAGTGCTTTCTTTTGGACCTGGTGTGGACTGTGTAGTCACTGGGAGCGCAGATTTAACTTTTAACTCTGATGAACCGGCTCCTGAAATTGCAGTTGGATCATCTGTTGGTTGGTTATTTGTCTCTGTAGCTCTAATGGACAAGTCCTGTTTGCAGTCCCGTTGGGAAGCAGGTCCAGCCTCCGCCCTGTCCCCTGTGGATTCCCCTTCAACTGGGTTTTCACTGCTCTTATTGTGAAGAACCGAGTCTGTCAACACAGTCTGATTCTCAGCAACTGAAGATGTTGCTGTGATGATACCATCGGAGGACGCGCCCTGCAACGTCTCTGACTCTGCAGGTCCTAACTTTGTTGAGCTGAGAAGTTCTGTTCCTAATGAATAATGTGTTGATGTCAACTGCTTGTTGTCTCTCTCTGCGCTATTGTCCACAGATTGCTGTTCTGAGGTTACATTTGAAGACGTGTCCATGTGGAGTGGTTCAGAGGGTTTACTGACATCATTTGACCTCACCTTCGTCTGTGGAGTTCGAGTGGACGATCCCAAATTGGGTTTGGGTTTGACCTTGGGAAAGCGTCGCCTTCTCTGAGGTACATTTTGCTCTGAAGCCTCTGAGCTTGAGTCTGGTGCACCTCCAACATCTGTCTTTGGGCCCTCGGTTGAAGACAGTTCCTCTGTGGGTTTATGAGTAGAGCATATTTCCAATGATGGTGCTGAAGCTGAAGCAGGACTTTCAATCTGACTTGGTTTTCCAGGAGAGGCGGAACTGCAGGTTGGCTCTGCGTCTGCTACTGTGCTGTCGGGCTGTGAGGTCGGGCTGGAGGGTTTCTCCACGAGCTGCATGTGTGTGATGGGGTCTTCTGTGGTTTGAGGTTTGGACTGTACAGTTCTTGAGGTCTTCGGTGAGATGGGCTTGTCTCTTTCTAAATGATCTTTCCTTGTCTGGGACGTAGATGCAGCTTCTCTCTCCTCTTTCTGACTGACAGCTGACTCTTCTGCATGTGTAGCACAGGGAGCAGGTTGGTCGCTGCTCTCTCGGACAGGTGAGTCCATGTTTGACCCTTGTCCAGCTTCTGACTCTGGGACTACTGAGTCGGATGGCGGCGGATTACTACAGCTACTTTCAGCTGTCCCAACAGGAGACACCAGTTGTTCTTCTGTGGACTCAGATGCTGGCCTTGTGTCTATAAAGGCCTGCTCCCTACTGGGTTCAAACCGGGCTTCAGGGAAGTTGTGGTATTCTGAAACTCTCTGATCTGATGTTGCTGCATCTGGTTCTTCCTGACAGACAACTTCAACATTTATATTTTTCCCCTCAGTTGTTGATTGCTCCTCTGTGGGTGTAAGATTAGAGCCTAAATCACATGATGGTATCAAATCTGAAGCAGGACCAGTGACTGGAAAGGCGCAGTCAGTTAGTTCTGCTTCAGCCTCTACTGTTGCTTTTTCGTGTAATTTGGGATTTGGAGTTTGGTCGGAGTCTTTCTCTGAGGGGTCCTTTATGGTTTCAGGTTTAGAGTGTACAGTTCTTGATGTCTGTGCCAGGTTGGGTTTGGGTTTGACTTTCTGGAATCGACTCTTCCTGGTCTGGCGACTAGATGCCGCTTCACCCTCTTCTTTCTGACTGACAGGTAAGTCTCCCGCAGGTGAAACACACGGAGCAGGATGGTCGCTGCTCTGCTGGACTGGAGGTGAATCCACGGTTGTCAATTCAGTGACTGCTGTGACGGATGTCACCAGATCATGACAACTCGTCTTCGTTGAGTCTCTGGTGGCCTGTTCCAAAGTGGGTTCAGACATGGTCCCAGAGGAGCAGTGACTCTGGTTTTCAGATGCTGCTGCACCTGATTTCACAGCATCCACAGACGTCTCCTGACTGCCAGATGGCTCTTCTTTAAGTTTGACTTCCATAGAAGAAATTTCATCCTTTGACAATTTTGGACTATCGTTTGCTATCTTATGGGTTTCTTGTGTCTCAGTGGCTCGAGACAGACCAGGAGCATCTGTGTCTTCACTTGCTGATGTCTCTGGTTGGGATTTTGAATGTGCAGTCCTTGAGGCTTGGCCTAGGTTAGGTTTGGGTTTCACCTTGGATAAGCGTCCTCTCCTGGTTTGTGGAGAACTTCTGTTTGCCCTCTCTGGACATGAGTGCAGTTGAGGTGTAGGATCCGTATCAGAACCCGTCCTCTGATCACTGGTTTCAGCAATGGGCACGTCACCATTGTCTGTTGCGGTGTTTTGTAGCTCCACAGTGACGACAGCCTCTGGTGTTTCTGTGACTCCTTGACCATGAGTTGCATACATAAGAGGAGTGGCACAGTCTTCCTCTTGTGCAGCAGCAGGCTTTGATGCAATCTCTACTTCGACGTGTGGTTGCTTGGTTTCCTCCACACTGACTGATGTTGTTTCTGCAATTAAACATAAAGCCACTTTTTAAATTTACCGTAATTTCATCTAAAACAAATGAAATCCAATTCCAATACACAGAATATTTTGGCCTCTCTTACCTGTTGTGTGATCTTGTATTGCTGTTTGATTCTGTGCTGACTGAGAGAGGTGAGCCAGGTTTCCGATGGCCAACAGGGTTTGAGCAGCCTCATTATAGCCATCGTCCTCAGTCACTAAAACAAAAATAAAAACAGAAAAATTAATACTTAGAGACCATCTCAATATACACACACGTTTTCCAGTGGGAGCTACTCAGAGTGCCTCTTCAACATACCTTCTGTGTGATCTGCAGAAAGGAAGTCTATAACATCCTGCAAGGGAAACAAATACACTGTAACTCACATCAAGGCTTCCTGTATAAGACAGACTAGTTGTGAAAGGATGAGATGTTTATGGAATACATATTGCAATAGCCCCAGTTAGACTTCTTTGTCATTTTCTTGCAAGATCTTTGTTAGTAGACACAAAAAGGTTTCCACAAGTTCATCCAGTTCAGTAAAATATGAAATGCCAAGACTGCACAATCATTCTTCAAACTGGGATTTCTTTATTTTCTTCATGTGAAGTGTTATATTCCTCAATGTTGGCTCTTTTGCAATGAAAACTATGCACATAAATCACAGATTTTTTAGGTTAGATCTCAGAAAGGCTATTAAAATGAGGAGTGTAACTGGGGATAATGGTTTCATTTCACTGACAGAACACTTTTGGCATTGGACACTTACAACCAGCAGGTCCAACTGATGTTCACACGGCTCAGCTGTGCCTGTCTCATTTTGTGCCAGCTCACATGAGGCATCAGGGCACAGAGCATCTTGGGAGATGCCCAACACATCAGGCATATTGGCCAAGATATCAAGCTACGTGTGGGATGGGGGGGGGAGGGGGGAGTCAGAGTGGAGGGTTTGAATTATGGATTGTAAAACCATGCACAACAAAAAACTAATGCCAAAACCACAAACATGTTTGTTATAAGAATTATGTAAAATTAAAATGAATGGGTGGTTTGTATTTGAGCAGAGCGTGATGGAAAACTGTTCTCGTACCTCCTCCATAGTCTCTTCCACTTCTGAAATCACAGGCGCTGGCGAGCGCAGGCTGACAGGAACAAACACAGGGGCAATGCTGTCCTTACTCGAGCTACATGCTGGGTGCTGCTCCTCCTCCTCCTCTTCTTCTTCCTCCCACTGCCTTTCATTCTCCTCGTCGCTGTAATCTGAGTGAGAAGCCCAGAGGGTGACGAGTTTGGGCTTTTGGGACTCTTGGGCTGATTGTGGCTTTGAGGATCTCGCCCTCTTGGCTGTGCATTTGGGTTTCGGCTTGGCAGCAGAAGCAGCTGACCCCGCCGGTGAGGCCGCAGTGGCTTCAGATGCAGAGGACCGTGCATCATCTTTGGCAGCGTAAGTCAAGAGGTTGGTGGGTTTGGGGACTCTCCCATACCTACAAAACAAAATCACACGCTGATGAACCACGCTTATATAAACAGGAGTCATGAAATATGTGAAAACATGACATACTGTACCTGGTAGGTCTCGGAGGTTGAATGGTGACACCCTCTTCTTCAGAGGAAATGTCATCATCAGCTGACTTCCTCTTATTGGCTTGCCGTATGGGTGACGCATCTTTATTTACCTAAAAGTTTAGCATAGCTTTCAGTAAGCCAAACAATGTGTACCAAGACCTGATGATGGTCTGAAACTGAAATAATAACCTGCTCATCAGAGGCTCCATCATTCACTCCTTTGTCCTCTTTATCTGTGGAAGGCGGTGGAGCTTTTTTACCCCACTTCCGGCCCAAAGGCAGTAGCGGTTTTGGTGCTCTGCCTCGTGAGAGTTTAGCTGGCTTGATTGCGGGATCCTTGGCTGCATTCTCAGCCTTTTGAGATCTGAATATTAGGACAAAACAGAGAACTTTAAAGGCAACTGAAGCTGCAGAAAAATACTACAACACAACATTTTACAAGTTTCATTACGTGTCTGGATCTGTGCGGTCCTCTGGAAGTGCTGCCTCAGCGTCTTCGGGTATGCAGGCCTCATCTGAGCATAAACAAGCAAAACAAAGTCAAGCACAAAGAGAAACTGCAATAACTTTGAGGGAAAAACAAAACAGCTGAATGTTCCTGGACTTTGTTCACTGCTTTTTCACCGGTTTTGCTTTTCTTGTCTTTGGGCTCCTCAGTGGAGGCGTCCTGTTTACTCTTTCGTTGGCGCTTCTTCTTAGGCTTAGAAACAGGGCTTCCTCCCTCATTACAGAGGTCCTCGTTCTCTTTTTCTCCCCCCTCCTCCTCTTCCTCCTCCAAGAGAATAATTTCATTCTCTTCTTCCTCCTCTTCCTCCACATCACCCAGCTTCTTTGTAGCTTTTTTGCCTGGAGGGGGAATAAGAAAACACAAGGAGCATTAATACTTCAAAAAAATCTGCGCACCAGAGTAATTTTTAAGTTATTAGGTAATAACACACAACTCAGTGAGTATCAGATGTAATGAAAAAAGCATGGAGGCACAGTTACCCTTTGCCGTTCTCTTGCGCTTCTTCGGGGAGTTCTTCTCAGCAAGTGACTTGAGTTTCTTCCTGTTTTTCTGAACTTCCAGAATCTTCTCTAGCAGCTTAGAAAAATACTCTATGTCCAGTTTGCGCCTCTCTCCTTCAAAACAATTAACAGCAAATGTTGCTTCAAAGTATATAGAGAAAATGCACAGGGAGCTTCAGTGAAGTCATGTTACATTCAACCTAAACATACCGTCCTGCTGAATACTTACTGAAAGCTTTGTCAATCCTCCAGGCGTTCTGTCGCTCTTCTTTTTTGAATTTATTCTGAAAGTTTAAATCAATGCAATTAAAACAAAGTCATTTTTTGTGAGCGTTGCTTCTTCATATCACGCGGTACAAATCTAGGTACATGTGTCTGAATTCATCACTGACCTTTATCTCTGATCGAGCTCTGTGAGGAAACAGCTGACAGATCATGGAAAAGTCTGTCCCCACCATGCTAACTGCCAGAAAGAACATGTCTGTCTCTGTGGAAAACAGCAAGCAATCAAGACATGAAGGCATCAGAGGAAAACTCATGCTATAAAAATGTTATAATTCAGGCCAATTATCTATTATTCAAGTTAATTCAACCTTCACTGGACCAGGGTTTCGAATAGGTCCCCTTCCTGAAGCTTGAGTAAGTTGTGGTGGAGCCACGCTCAAAGATGGGGTCTCGATCCTGAGCTGGGTTTGGCCCTTTGGCTCGCTGGACTTCCACTGTCAAGCTGAAACACAGGTTGAGAGGATATGATAAAGCCAACAACTGACTGCAGCATCCGCAATATCACAATAACGTAGAAATGCTCTTATTAAAAGGAAATAAAATCACATCTCTGGAGGAGGCTATGGATGCATCTGTAGACACTGTGGGCCAGTTTCTAACCAGGTGGCAGTTTATGACACCTCATAACAATCTGCTGACCTCTCTTCATCGATGATCAGCGAGCCATCCTCTGCGACTTTGACCTGAGGAACCATGATTGCGTCGTCCTGCTCTTCCTCTGCCGCCTCCTCTTCTTCCTCCTCCCTCGGGCTTGCAACTGTAGAGGCGGCTTCAGGCTCCTGCGCTCTCTCTGGTGACCTGCAGGGATAACATTACGGAGGGGGGTTAATGATGATGTCCACATATAAATTCTGATAATATATCTATTAATTTATTCCCCACGATGTACAACATCAATAAAACTAGAAGCTGGTGGGATAAACTCACTCTTCTCTTCCAGGAGAAGGTGGGACCACAGTCTCATTCTCTGGAGCTCTGTCTTCTAAACTAGATCTGGAAAAAATGCAAATTATAGTCACTAACAACACTAAGTGTCACACAACTTCAAGGATAATCGATAAGAAACGTTATCACTGGAGGGAAAGATTAAATGTTACACAAGCTTGACTCATCTGCAGAGGAGACACTTACGTCATGGGGTTAGACAGCGGCAGATAACGGATAAGATCCCTCATGGTCATTTTAGCAGGATCTAAATCATACTCCTTTGCACGCGCCTTAGCTTTCTTGATTTTCTGCAACATCAAATGATAGCACGCTTTTAATGTCCTGAATGAAGATATATGTAACAGTATATATCTAATCATGTTACTAAACATGGAGAGTGAAGAGAACGAGGGAAAGCATCTCACCTTTTCTTTGTGCATCTCATGTCGGAGCAGCTCTCTGAGCTTTCGGGCCTTTGCAATCCTCTGTAAGTCTGACGGGTTGTTCAAGAGTCTGCTCAAACAGAGCGCCGGTGGTGACAGTGAAAGCCCGCTCTTCGATGACACCAGAGTCTTGGCTTTCTCTGATATCTCAATAGCTTCTTTGTCTGGCAGAGATGGGGGGACTTTATCTGGTAATCTGGAAGGAACTTCTTTAACTTGACTGCCTGATGTGCTTTCTAGTTGTTTGCCGCTGTCTGCTAGTAGATGGGTTTGTTCCAGCGAGTCCTCAGCTGGAGGAACAGCTGCAGGTCCTGAACTGTCAGAAGAGACGATGGTGGGTTTCGGCTGCACTTTGGGCTGCTTGCTGTCTTCTGAAGTTCTCCGTCGTCTCGGGGACTGGAGTCCCGGAGGGGCTGCTGGGGTCTCAGCTTGGCTGGACGTTGTTGGCTTGTCAAGGTCTGAGACTTCCACATGGGTTTCAGAGACTGCCTTGACAGGGGACTTTGGCGTCCGAGTAAGGGTGGAGGGCCGACCTGGAGCCACCCTGGGCTTGACAGAAAACCGCTTCCTTCTCTGGACTGCTGCTGAGGAGCTGGTTCCTTCCCCATTTTGATCATTACCATCCCTAAACATGAGAAAGAATAGTTGTTATACATAAAAAAAAAGGTTTTAGTAAAATTAATTTTAGAAGCCATTTACCACTTGTCACTCACCCAGAGGCTGAGGGTTTTTCTGATGGGGAGACAACAGACGTGTTATCAGTCACAGCAGTGGCAGTGCTGCTCTCACTGACATCTTTGGGGGTCTCGCTGGCCTCCTGGTTTACTGAAGGGGCTTCCTGAGGTGTCGCTGCTGTTCTTCCTGCCGTGCCGACGTTGGGCCGAATACTGAATCTTGACCGACGAAACATTTTGACCTGAAAACAATCCATGAATGCAGTTTTTAACACACATTCACTATTCACTGACACTGTGGACATAAATACCTGCACACTGTAAATGTAACTGTATATACTGTTTATTGTCACACCATTCTTTGAGTATATTATTTTATATTTGTGCACTTTTTGGTCTTTTTTGTCTTCGTTGAACTGTGTTCTTTTTTCCTGTGTACTTACACTTGGCCAATAAAGCTGATTCTGATACATGCTTAAATATAATATGATGAATTACAACATTAAAATGCTCTTACTTGTATTTGTTAGTGATAAAAACAAATAATCTAATATTCTTGAAAGGAGCCACTCTGCATGATGAGTACTGTTACTTTTGTTGATAGTACTGTACCTCAGTAACGTTTCTAACATTAGGACTTTTCCTTGTAATGGAGTACCTTCAGATCATAGTATTTCTACTTTTTCTTAAGTACAGGATATTAAGTAATTCTTTCACCCTTTGCTACTATTTCATAATGGCTGTCTTACTCAAAATACAATGATTATAATGCTGCGATAAAACATTGTGATGTTCTGCAAACAGTAATGAATGGTGCCTTATTTTGCTAATTAAAGCTCAGTGAAAACTAATAAATTGTAATTGTAAAACAGTAACTAACTGGGCTTTGCAGAAGCACCAAAATCGTCTTTTACAAACGGATTTCCATGCTGTAACTGTAACGATTCGTGCTGCATTAGCTAAATACAGTCCCATTGATATAAAACGATGACTTGCTGCTGTGGAGCTAGCAAGAACACATTCATGTATTCCATAACTTAACGTTACTGTCGGCTAACTGACAGGGCTAGTGACGTTGACAGCTGAAGCCGTTAGCCAAACCTGACCGCTACGGAAACCATTACTTAAATACCAGAGGTTTAATAAGATAACACACCTTATTCAAAAGAGTGTACATATTGAAAGGCGTCAAATATGGACAAAAACGAGCGGAAAAGTGCCCAAAGCTGCGCTCAAAGTCGCTTGTCAACACTTTTAGTATGCGAGTCTTTCCGACTTGGACCGTCATATTGCTAACATTGAGAAGCTAAAGCAGCTACATTTATAATATTATCACGTTTCCGTGTGTCTTGTTTTGCGGGGAACAACGTACCTGCTCCAGAAAATGTTTGCTGAGAGAAATAAGCTTTCATTTGTCGACGACGAGCGGCAAGCACAGGACCCCATGCACAAACTAATCCGCCATGTTTTTCATGACGTATTATTTTCGTAAGTGAATGGGGTTGTGGGTAATGTAGTCAAGGAGCTGGATGAGGTAACATTATACAGTCTATAGGCAAGAGTGGCCTTTTCTCTCAAGTAATCTCAGCATTACAATGGGACTGTAATACTCAGAGGTGGACGAAGTATTGAGGCGTTTTATTTAGGTAAAAATAACAGTACACAAACCTAAAAATACTATGAAACTATGAAAGTGATGAGCAGTTACACATGAAGTCAGTTAAAATTAGCGCAATAATATCGTGATAGCTGATAAAACTTTAAACTTTTATACCTTTTGTAAAATTTAGACTGCATGACTTTTACTTGTAATAGAGCATTTTTACACTGCGCTAGTGTATCTGAAGATCTGAATATTATTTTTTCAAAGGTTACTGCAAAACTACCTAATTTTTCCTGTTGGTTTCATAAAGATGTAAATTTCTGAGCTGCTATGCTTTTTTCCTGTCATGTGAGTACATTCAGCAATAGTTCATCCCTGAAATATTTCATACCAGCTACTGTAAGTGTCTATATTATATAATATGCAATAAACAGACATATTCTACACATTTTTGAGAGTAGTAACAGAACAAAGTTGGACACCATCTGTGTTTGGGGGCTGCAGCCAGAACTCTGACCTTTACATTTCTTCAGTCATACAGCTTATCTGCTGGACTGTTGAACCTCCAGCGAACTGCAAACTGTTGATTCGCTAATTCAGTCTGAAGAAGGCGATGGACTGCAGCGTTATGATTGAATTCTTTTATTTCTTTAACACAGACAGCATCAGCAGTGAACCCTCTCACACGCACACCACATTTCTTTCTTCAGCAGATCATGACATTACATTTACTTCTTAGATCAGTGGTCTTTAGAAAGAAGGGAACTACTGATTGGACAGAAAAAAACATCAGAGGTGGAGGTGTAAAAGAAGGGTGGGTCAGGGACAAGAGTTAGAAGAGTTCATCATTTGGATTGTCTTGCGCACGCTGCAGCAGCTCGTCCCGAAGATGTTATTTGATGTCAAGATCTCCATTAGCTCCACTTCAACTGTGAGGGCAGAGAGAAGATAAAAGAGTGAAAACAGAGTATATATAGATTCAATTAAGGAATAAACACATATGAACACATACTTACTTATGGACAAAGTTACGGTCAAGCAAAGGGATTTCCGAAAGGATCGCCAAAAGCAGCTGCTGAACCAGAAGTCTGACCAACAGCTGGTGTCTGCTATAAGATCAAGAAAAAAAAAAGGCGAAAATTACAAACGATGCTGTGATACTTGACATAGTGTCAGTATGTATCTGTGTGAATCTCTGTACCATAGCTACAGGCGGCACTCCAAACGGACTGGAATTCGGGGCCCCAAACGCTTCATCAAACATGTCCTGACTGTTTGCACTGGGAGCAGAAGGGTTAAAGCTTGGAGCTGCAGCTGGAGCAGGAGCTGGTTTAGGAACATCTAAACACGATAACAGAGCACACGATTAGTGACGGATCTCACCGGCATTTATGTGTCTGCTTGCATCATTTTGACTACATGCGCTGCAGTTTACCGTTAACAACTGCTGACATTTGATTGATATCAAAGTCATCATGATCTGCACTATCCTGAGCCAAGCCCACTTTACTGGAAAAGTACTGATCAAATGCTCCTTGCTCCTTGTTGCTGCCGGGGGCTGCAGCAGAGTTGGACCCTAGCTCGCCTTTCCTCGCTGGGATGGCAGGGGGTTTGGCAAGCTGGAAGTCCTTGAACATGTCCTTTCCAGTCTTCTTCTCTTTATCTCCAAGGGGGTCCAAAGCTGTGAAGGCACTGTTCTCTATCTTTGGAGCGGCCTCCTTACCAGGTGGCCTAGGAGGGGGGCGTGACGGACCAGAATGGAAGGGGTTGGTCGGCTGACCCCAGCCTGGCCCGGCTGCTGGTGGCTGACAGAAGATGTGGGGTGGGGATAAAGGTGGGGCAAACTGAGGTGGCAATGGCTGGCCCCAGGCTGTGGGTGGCATGGGTGGACCACCGAAGGCAGATGGCTGTGGGAAGCTGAGCCCAGGGCCTGGAGCTGTCACTCCTGGCATGGGGAACATGGAGGGTGCTGCAGTGGAGGCTGGCCACATGCCTGCAGCGGGGATACTTGTGGCAGCTGGAGGACCCAACTGAAGATTCCCTGAAAGAAAAAGGAATATGAAAGTTTAAAGGGAAGGGAAAGTAAATCCGAAACAGCTTCTGAATATTTGGATAAGACACCAAGTTCCAGTGTTGTTTATTACCCAGAGCAGCTATGGAGGAAGGAGTGGAGTTGGCGGGTGCGCTGTTGAAAAGGTCAGCTGAAGCAGATGACCCTTCAGACTGAGCAGGAGCAGCAAACAGCTCTGCTCCAAACAGGTCACTTGCTGTGGACTATTCACAGAAAATAAAGCAAAATATGAAGTATAGCAGCACCACATGATGTCATTTTCTAACTTTCAAACTAAGATTAAACCAATCTTTAGCAACACCAACAAATTATTCACTATAATTATGTCGTTAGAAATAAATACTACCGTATTTACCTGAACATTGATAAGTATGCATGCTTTGCCACTTACCCGTGCTTTTATCACTGAAGCATGAGTGTTAGAAAGAAGATTAAGAGCAGAGATGACAAAGTGTACAGTTCATTCAGCAGCACAGTCAAAGTGTCATTTATTCAAGCCAGACAGAGAAGCACGTGACCGCCGGTGCATGCACAAAGACAGAATGAATCCACACCACAAGCCCTTAACTGCAGTCCTTTATCATTGGCCTTGCATCTTAACCAAATGCATCTGTTGGCATATCCTGTCTGACACCAATGCATAACCCAAATGCTCAGAAAGGGAGGTGTTAGAAAACTAACCGTGCTCTGGAAAATGTGCATAAAAACCCATTTTTAGGCATCACACATGCAACTGTACTATGATTCATCTGGCTGTGGAATTTCACCTTTGCACTCCTTCGACCTCGTCCAGCCTTAGAGCTCTGTGGAGGCGGGTTTATGACTACTGAATCCTTGCTATGAGTCACGGGGGGTTGAGGGTGATGGTTAATGCCATTTGAGACAGGGGCGGTTGTCAAAGATGCATCAAAAAATGGGTTTTTGGTTGAGAGAACTTGTCCAGATTCATTCCCGTCCATCATGGTAATCGTGTTGCCCTGAGTTATTTTGCCCCCTAGTGGCCACTGTCCGTTACTGAGAGCGAGGATCATGGTCTTACTGGATAACCCATTTATCTGCTGACTGAGGTGTTCAGAGTCTCCATTCAAACCACCGTTAACAATTGTCTTACTGGTGGTGCCAGCAGTGCTGCTTAGGTGATGAGCGGTGGCGAGGGAGATGCGTGAATGATCGGGTACCGACCGAGTGGGCGATTTAGAAAGGGGGTCATCTCTGAAAGGGTCAGTGTCTGGGGTTGGAAAGTAGCCAAATGTTGAGGAAAAGGGATTCTCTGTCTGGGGAGATGCCCTACGGTCAGGGGCACAGGAAGTTACAAAGGAGTTTCCCTTTATGCAATTCTGGTTGCTGTCAACTTCAGCAGAAAAGTCCAGCAAGAGAATATCATTAGAGTCCTGGTTAACATGAGAGGGACAGTGGGAGAGAAAAACAGATTTATGAATCAGTTCTGCAGAGGAAGAAAAACACATGTAAACAAAATGAAAAATGAATCACATGGTGTGAAAAGACATGAAATTTAAAGCTGCTGCCGGTAGAATCTCTGCCTCGAAATATCACTTTCCTCTCTTTATCCTGAACAACAGCACGTTATATAAATGTGCTGAAGTCAGCACTAGCTTGCTGAGCTCATGAACTGGCCCTGCAACAGTGATGGAAAACAATACCACTGCAGGACTGCAGGTGTCACTAACGTCAACACAAACATCTCTTTCACAGATTCGACTTGCAGCGGCTTTGTAAGTTTGATGAACAACGATGAGATTGGAATACACAAATCATAAACTCAACTCTTAAAAGGCCCTTTTCCCTTTGATTAAAGTCTGAAATCTACAATTTTTTTTTTTTTTTAAATCTGATACTTCCAGCCAATCACCAAACACAAACAAGGCCCTTTTTAGAGTTGAGTTCACACACAGAGAATGATCTGGAGGCGCTGAGTGGAGCTCAGTGGAGACACGAATGTCATACAAACACATTAAATCAGATCAACAAGCAGCATGTAGCGAAACATATTGCTATAATTGCACTAATTGATAATTAGTATTTTCTGCCTTAGTCTTACTAATGGAGATGTAAACTGTAAATATGCAGCTGCACTTCCTTAACTAAGTGTAAACCCACTAGGTTGCCCAGATAAAGGGAACATTTTGCACTATGGCACCACGCTTACATTTGGAGCCTGGATGTCTGGAGGGGTCGACATGTCTCCAAAAAGGTCAAGCTCCACTGGCTGGATGTCAAAAAAAAAAAAGGAAGAAACATACTGTATTTACTCAGCTACTATAAATCAAATGTATTTTGTTTAATGTTGAGCTGCAAACACAGCAGAGCAGAAACTCTTACTTGGGCGGTTTTTACTTTGCCGTCCATACTTAGCAAGGCATCGCTTCCATTCTGAAAACAACACAGAAAAGCAGAAGGTTAAGAGGGGAAAGTCAGAGGAACTACTTGACGAAAACAAGCGCTTCCAAGTGCTTACCTCAACCACAGTGCTGCCATTTTCACCCTGTAAACAGAGGCCGACTGTTAATGTTCATACTTATTTTCTTAATTCAGCGAGGCGTGTGTCATTTCACATCATTTCAATGGAATGTGCGAAGATGTGATTCACCGACAGAGCACAGAGAGGCAGTGTTGACATCCAGGACGCACTGTGTATGCCGCACAGTGTGTACCCTGTCAACCCTCCCCGATGACCACACCAAAACACCTTTCTCTCAGAGAGAAAATGTTTTCACTGTCCAACTTTTGAAGAGGAAAAAAAACTCCTTCCAGTGCAAAGTCGAATGCCTCCGAACAGTTACCTTCTGTGAGGCCTCGGCTTCTTTCTTCTTCATGTTGAAGATGACCTGGAACAGGTCTTTCAGGTCGATGACCAGGGGCTCGGCCTGTGCGGTGACAGAAGGACACATTTTCACTGTTGCCTGCTGGTCTTTGTTGTCATTCGAGCATGTGCGCCTGTGACAACGTGGGCGTTACCTGCTGTGCGGTCTTTATGGCGAAGAACTGGTGCTGCCCCTCTGCTCCGCACACATATCCAAACGCCCTGTTATCTGTTACATCTCTGGCGATGAAGGAGATCTTATTCACCACGTGCTCGTGCTCAATCACCTGAGTTACAAGGACAGAGGTTTTATTAGCAAGCCAAACCCAATCCAATGAACTTCACAGATAATTATTCTTCACAAGGAAACGGCAGAACTCACTCCTGATCTCTCATCAATGATCTTGATGCCCGACATGGAAATGTTGACCCAGATCCTCTGTTTGTGTTTGCCTTGGGACCGAGCAGCTACTGCCATACCCTGGAGTAAAATAAATAATACATGCTGCTCCGTTTTTCTGTCTTTTGTGAGCGAACGAAACTTGACTTTAATATCTGGACAGTCTGTGCGCACTGTCGCCCTCTGCTGTGAGGACACGTCTACAGCACATAGGCTGCCGGTGATGTTCCTGTTTGTGTCCAAAACACCCATCACATAATTAATGAATTAGTGAGTGAAAAACATTAAGGAAACCAGCTTTAAAATCCCTTCGATATTTCATGAATTATAAAGATATCAGTGCACAATCAAAGGTCCCATGCTGCACCTTAAGCTTCATCATGGAGTCCTGGCACATCTTGTCTCCTCTGGCTTCTGGGACATCATCGATGCCAATCAGCTTAGCCTTGTACCTCACACCGTCCCCTTTAAACCTGCCCAGCAGGTACTCATCTGTCTTTTCCGGGACTGCAAAAACATGAAAACTATGAGCTACAAGATAAGACCAGAAAATCCTGACATTCAATCCAAAGTCTTGATCACGATCACAACCACCATCATGGCGCCTTCCGTCACTCACCCTTCTTCTTCTCTTTCTTGAATGGGACCTTGGATGTGGAAGGGGAGGTGGGAGGGGTGTTGGAGGTGGAGGTCGTGGACGGGGATGCGACGCTGGGATCGGCGGGGACGGGAGCGCTGTTCTCCACCTCTGCAGACATGACGTGAAGTGAGCCTCGCTGGACGAGTGGACAGTCGGGGGGCAAAGCAGACGGCGGCTCGGCGTTCAGAGGCGGCGAGGTCAACTGAACAGATGAGTCCTCAACACCCACACATTCTTTTCTTGTTATTTGTCTGGAGCAGAAAAAGTGAAGTGGGACGGTGCGTGTGGTGAGAGAGAAAAAGGAGAAGGACACCAGTTAATACGCTCTTTCCTGGTGAAACGGCGCATAAGATACTGGACTCAGGCTGCAGTTAGTTGTTACTGCCAGAGAGGTTTTGCAAGTTACTGCAGAAAAGACAGTTTTGCACATCATAAACAATCATATTCTCTTAACAATCCACAGTATCATTTACAACCACAGAAACACCCTTCTGACAGAAGCATAAGACAACACGAGCCATAAAACTCACAAGGATGAGAACAGGAAAACACACTTTAACCCTGACGTACACATGCTGCGTCAGTTATTAGAGTAAATTATCCTAAAGGACCTTTTAAATCTACATTTCTGCTGCCACTGAGCTTTATTTAGAGAGGATAATTAAGACAAATAACAAGGTACCACTACAACTGCACAGATGGACAAAGAAAAGCACATTCTGTAATCATACATCATGTGATTTGTCAGACCCATAAAAATTCCATCCAAAATCAGTGAGCTGTGCTAAGTGCGGCTCAGGAGCAACACGCTAGCCATACATCTGCACATCATCATCATGAAAAACATCACCATCAGTTTATCTGCCAACATACTGGACATCACTCATGAAAACGTCTGCATTTACAGCGCAGGAGACACAAGGCCACGTCACATGAGACAAAAACAACAGCGCAGTGGATCGCAGCGGACGACTCAGCAGCTGAGATTCACCCGGTTTCCCTCCACTTATCTAATGTGGATGCATCACTCCACTTAGTCTCTTAATGAATCAAGCAATCACAACAAAGTGGTAACAATCAGATGCATTCAGACAAAAAGGAGTCCTGCTCTGCAAAACCACTGGAATAAAACCACTGCAAACATGGCTCTGTGTGAGGCATACATACCTTTAGGACCAGTTCCAGAGGCTACACTGCCTAGAATATCAGTGTAAAGAGGCTGTGAGTACTGTAGGACAGAGCAAAGGTTGAAAGCGGGCAAAGGTTGAGCAATTACCTGAGGTTAATCTTACGCTAGCAGAGCAAAAAATCTCGTGATGCCCAGCTAAGCAAGTACAGACGGAAATTGGAGCCTCTGGAATGATCATTTACCCACAACGCTCCCTCGCTGATAATGTGGAATCAGGGTAAAACGAGGCTCACAGGTGAGGAATCCAAATGCACCTGTGTGATCGTGTAAATTCAAAAACACAGTCCAGCCAAGAGCCATCGTTTATGAGGATATCTATCAGGCAGGAAATTTGTTTGATTCATAAAGGAAATGGGGGCCATACACGATGACATAACAGATGGGGACTTTAAAGGTCACTGAGTGCACTCAGGTTTGTGCCAGCTGTTACCTCGCCACGAAAGAGCCTGACACAAGTATCCAGAGGCTCCGCGAATGATCACCTGTTCAAAATAGAAGGTGCATGGATGTCTTCTCGTTATGTATTCATTTTAATGCCTGTTCCAATAAGGGCTACATCACCAGAGCTACTGTGCAGCTGTAAAACAATAAAAACTTCATTTCATCCACCAGCACCAGCCTCGAAGTCAAGGAAACAAGCAGGGTATGTTTGGTTCCCCGTGGTGGCATTTAAATTCCTGCCAGGCACAGAGACACACATGCTGTTTTTGTTGCTGTGCGAGGAAGCGTAGAAAAACAAGACATAAAGCTAAACACTTGTTGATGCTCCATTTACACCAGCGTGACACATGACTGCACTTGTCCTGCAACTCAAAGCAGTGTCAGAGTCCCACGAGCTGGAGGACGCAGGCTAATAAAAAGGGTGAAATGTCAGCTGTTCATTGAGTTAAAGGTTTACATTTTAACAACAGAAGGTGGCCACCACCGCCAGATGAGGGATGAGAAGAGAAATCTGAAGCTTTTTTTTTTTTTAACATCCAGCAGTGTCACAAACACAAGGAGCACTAAGTCCCGAAAAAGAAGTGTAAATTTCTATTTGTCAGCAGAATAACTGCAGCGCAAGGGCAGAAATGTCACAATCCTGAGCCATCAGGAAACGTAAACTACTGCACATCTGGAGGAAATCAGAGGGAATGACTCAGTCTGCAAGTGAATGAGATGGTGAAATACCACAGGCCCACTGTGAACACAAAGGGCATGCAGCCACTTTCATCCAAAATGAAAAGTGTTGTGCACTCAAACTGGGTTAGAGACATGTAAGTGTGTGGAAAAGAGACGCAACTTGAAAACTTACTGCAAACCAGATTGAAAAGATGTTTGTTCACAGAGCTGCAGCTGGACAGAGAGGGAGCTCTGCAAGGAGAGCTAAAGAGGGAGAAAAGGGAGTCATAGTGTTTGTTATCCCGGCGTGTTTGGATGAAAATGAAACGAAATGAGTCCCAATTGACAACACTGAACGTTTCCTCTGAGTGTGATGAAGCTTTCTACACTGATTGGAAAGAAACAACTGACTTGAAGTCTGTTTGAAGCTGAGGAGCAGCTCTCACAAACCCACTTGTGGTCATTTTATGTGTTTTTTGTCGGCGGACTTTTGAAGGATTTTTGAAGCTGCTGTAAAACGACATCCTGCACTGCTTCGGTGGATCTTTACTGAATGCATGGATGGAAAAAGTTGCGATGGCTTACCTGTCGGAAAGCGCGCAGTGAGACGTTGAAATCCTGCCGTAGAAACGGTGACTTTTGTTCCCGTGATGCCTCCGCGGCTCCGGCGCAAAACGAGTAAGAGCAAACACAGCTTCGGAAAACGAGCAGGAGTCAGATGTTTTCCGCTAAATGCCGTGGACAGAAAGGAGAGACTGCTGCAAACTCCCAGTTTAACCCTTGAGTGGCTGACAGACCGAGCGCACCGCACGCTGGCGGAGGGGCGGTCCGTTCACGCCTCCGACGCGAACAGAGACGCAGGCCTGCAGTAAGTGGGTCACGAAGAGTGTTCACAATGATGTGTCATTAGAAAACACATTTCTTTAGCACTTTTAAAAACATTAGTTTTCATACAGCGTGAGTATGAGAAAAAGAAATCTGACTTTTTTGTGCTCCCAGTAAAGCAGCTATAATCAATGTTTCCTTTAACAGATCAGATGATAATGCGTAAAACGCAGCTGCTTACAGACAACTTTCCCCTGACTCTGCAGTTCGTCTTTCAGTTCATTGTTTTGCTGAAATTAAATATACTAATTCTGTGGTATTTCAAAGTACTTTTAAAAAGTGTACTAAACTAGAGATACTTTAAATAGTAATAAAGTGTACTTATGAAAAGATTTTCACTGCTGTACTTCAGTACACTTAAAGTATGTAAAAAGTTGTGCCAAATTACCAACTATTTCCACTTCAAGTATACTCAAGTATTACTCAAGTGGTACACAAGTACTACTTGAGTACCACAATGTGTACTGAGTACATTCTTCAAACATGTTTAATTTAAGTGTAGTGTGTTGTGACCTGGGGATGTTTCCTTCAGGAGATGGTGGAGACCAAAAACCTTTAAATCAGTTAAAAGGAGAGTGAATATTGGGCTTCCTTTTGTCAGATGGCCAGAAATATGATTCCACATGAATGCTAATGTTGCTCCCTATCTGCTGGATGTGTAAATAAGCAGCTGTTTGCTAACAAGACTGCCACATCAACTTAAAATCTGATAATATGTCAATGTTCTCTTAACTGCTTGTTTCTGCTGCCCCCAAGTGGCCAAAAAATAAGTGATTGCAGCTTTAATTTCTAATAGGAGTCCCCAAGAAGGCCCCTGCTGCCAAGCCTTTGAGTAATGTGTGAAAATAGGTGCAGGTACTTGCTTTTTCTTTGTTATTTCTATTCTAAACAAAATGTCTTACAGTGGATAGAAAAAGGCAAAGGTCTGGCTGAGAGGGTTCTTTGTCGCTCGGCATTTGTGGCAGAAATTGCTTCAAACACTGTTTAACCAGAAAACCATGAATATGTCCCACCTTCCTCTGCCAGCACTGCGGGTCCACGGCATTGGATGGTTTTCAAATTAAAAAGCTCATTTGTGTCATCTGAATATTATGTAGTGTCAGACGGAGTGAGGAGAAAGAAGAGTCCAAACCAGAGAGGAAAGCTCCAGTGCTGCTAACACAGCACATTTTTTCTAAAGACCAGGCACTTTCCTTTGCCATAGTGTTACTGCAATTACAGTAAACTGCTGGCTGAAAACAGGTCATCAACTTCCTCAGTATAAATGTCTATTTTGCTTTAGATACCATGTAGTGATTCAGCCATGTAATGACAGTTTTTATATTTGCTGTGCTAAGCACTGAGTGCCAGTTCTGATATTCCCAGGAAGAAAATCCTCAAGCCTCACGGGAAGTGCATTGTCTTATGTTTGCAGAAGCATCAATGGATGTTTGTTTGGGATAATTAAGAGAATAACTGGGTAGTCAGTATAAGCAGGGATAGCCACAATTAAAAAGACAAAGAGCTGGAGCTTCTTCAACAGAAAAAACAAAGAAATAGAAACAAATTATTGGGAAGGGAAATCATCTGTATCGCTACAAAACTAAACATCAACTCTGAGATCAGCAGCGCTGTCAGTGTGGCTGTTGTCCTGTAGACTGGCTGGTTTCACTTCTGTAATCTTGTGTGTTTCTACTGCTATGGTGATCCATCCCTTGGTAATTATAATTTCCATGTCAGACAACTTTTGAATGGCTGATGGTAACTTAAACTCCAGAGAAACATCCCACAGCTGTCACCGTGATGTCTTTCTGGCTGCAGTTCAGTGAGAAATCAGCTGACGGCCGAACAGCGCCACAGGTTTGTCATAATGTTTCTGTTGGCAGCATGCTGGAGCTTATTGGTTAAACAGCAGAAAGCGTTGCATATATGCTATTTCTGATGAAATTCTATAAGAAATCAAAACTATTTGCACAGTCAGACAGGACTAGTTGTGTGTGAGAAACTTTTTTTGGCTGACCCTTTAAACTGTTGCGCAAAGAGATGGAGCATAGGTGGAGCTGAGGCAGGTTGAATGAAGTCTGGTTGCTGAAACCTGGCCGCTAGCTGTCATTTGAAGCTGCCATGCCCATAATTATGCATTATTTAAAGTGGTTGTCATGAACGAGGAAATTAGCTTTGGAGACCAAAACTACTTTTTGTACCAGGCTGTAAACATGCTTAACTCTACTGTAAAATTGGACATTTTAATGTGGGGGTCTATGGGGATTGACTGACTTTTGGAACCAGCCTCATGTGGCCATTTGAGGAACTGCAGTTTTGGCATTTGTGTGTTAGCTTCATTCTTCAGCACCTGATTCCACCTGTCAAATACACAACGTTGGTGTTAGATTTTTTATTTCCTTGGATAAGACAGTTTAAGAGACAAATGCGATGTCTCAAGGTAAGTGGACCATCAGTGCCAAGAGGAAGAACATCTGATCTTCCAACCTCAACTCAAGCAAAGTTATTCCAACAAATAAAATCAGATGTTTTGGACTAAAAAAATAAGCTGCAGGGCCAACCAACCATAACATGAGAACAGCCCGATGTAATAAAAGCATCTCTTACTTCAACCCAGATTCTTGTTATATCTAATCATAGTTCTGCAAACAGATTATTTTCTGCATACAAAATAATCTTTTTTGATATTAAAGACATGTACTTTATAATATACTGGATGTTGTCGGCTGAGCGCTGAAAAGAGATAAAGGGACAGAGGAAGGACATCCTTCCTGCCTTTGTATCCTGTGTTCTGCTGACAGTGAGTGGTTTTTAGGAGATGAGCCCCTCAGAAGCCAGATTACTGACCAGCTTTGAGTCTGTTTTCCCCTTCAGTCAAACCACAGGGAAGATAGTTTACATAAACTTGTATTAAATATTACCAGTCTTTTGTTTGTAACTGCAGAATCCCATGTGTTTATCTGTTCAGCATCAACACAGACAGATTAAGAGCTGTTTCTGCATCACATCTGGCATATAACATATAACATCTGGCAGTTTATAAAGTGCTTTATGCCTTTTAATTGTGCTCATATGCATAAATGCAGCAATATTCACATACACATAAAATCAGGGTTTACTCATACTGCTAACCTTTCCCATCAATGATGTGTCCAGCATCACCGTCTGATGACGCTGGGTTAAAATTATGGTTCCCTGTTCCTCTGAACGTGATTCATTGTCTGTTTGGATCAGTGGCACACCCAATGCAACCACACACTTGCATTCAGGAGGACATGTTGGATGATACTTACTCATGTGCATCTTTCTGGTAGGGAAAGGAAAAGTACGGGACACCCAGACTGCAGATGGCACAAGTCAGCGCACACACATCAGAGGATTTATTTTTATGATAGAACGCTGACAGAGACAATCTAATGGGAAGTGTCCTTTCCAGTTTATGACAGGAAGGCCATAATCCAAACATCAAGCATTTAGGGCGTGAATCCTGGAACCGGCTGCCACCACAACCAGAACCTAAGATAGCCAGTTACAGTATCTCCAGTCCATAATTGAGGCAGTCTCAGATTTTATCTTCTCTGTTCATTTAACTCTCAACTGCCTTTGCTGCTCTGGACTGTTTCAGCAATGCAGGGCAAGCAGGATCATCACATTCTGCTGCACATGATGATAAATTCCATAGGATATAGTGTGCAAATTACAGTAAAGCGGTGCAAAAGGCTGTTCCACAAGCGTTTCCAACCTCCTCCCCAAAAAACAGGAAGTCTTTCTAGTCAGGAGAAATATTGGCCAAGCACCTTACCTACCCTCTGGTTTCCTGAGAAAGCTGGGAGGAAGCTGCCGAACCTCGTGAAAGTGGTGACCTAAGCACATATTTGTGCCTCTCTGGCGGGCCATGACCACATAGCCCCTAGACTACCCCAACCCTGCTTGCAGATACAGGGGAAGAACCAGGACAGGGCAGCCCCCAGATTGACTTTGGAGACATCAGGGAATAGTCCAACTGTTTATTTAAGTCAGCAGAATAAACTTGTCAGCGTGCTGAATACAGTTTTACTCTCTCAGATGGATACAAGCAGCTGATTTGTCAAACTCCTGCGTCCATGAATAATGATTCACCTGATCGTGAATGATTAGCTAGTTTGATCATAATCCTAATAAATCCGGTCCACTTTTAAACTCGCTGCTGTTTTCATCCCTCCACACTGGGAAGTGCTCTGTTTTCCCTTTTCTGTCATTTATACACACTGCTCTCCCTCTTTTTGAAGAACAAAGTACTGCAGACTCAGCAAAAGCCCCTCAGATCACATGACAGATCGTTAGCTGTGGCAGTTTAAAACTTCCTGTGCATTGTGCAAGGCTTGTTTTAATGTATGTATAAGAGAAAACGGCATTTTACTCGTCAGAGAAAGAATATAGTGAAAGTGTATGCATATAAATGGATATAGTTTCTATACTGGTGTGTTCCTTCACCCTCTGCATGAGCAGCGAGGGAGTGTGAGCCATGGACACGCGATACTAAACACTGCTGTTATCTGTTCGATGTTGCCATCTTGTGGACAAAGAGTTGCACTTCAGCACTCGCTCAGCAAACCTGTGCAGGAGGAAATCTGTCACACGCACACAACAATTGAACAAATACCTTTGATGCTGACAGTTGCAGTGAGCGTGTGTGTGCTTGAGTTTTGATGCAGCTCTGCTCAGTTTCCCAATCTCAGACGGTGACCTGAATGCACCATGCTGCCTGGCAGTGTATTACAACTGCCTCTGTAAATATTTGCTCCGCTTTGCTGTGAACTGGCCTGAGTGATTGCATAATCCTGGAAACTCAGAATGAACAAGTTATCTCCAATTAATACACCAAAACCCAATAAATGACCTTTGGCCTTGTGCATAAACAGAGTGTATGCGCTAAAAGAAAGACCTGACAGTACTATTAAGAGAGTCAGTTTCCTCAGTGCATTCTGACTACGAGTGGACAGTGCATTGCAAGATTGCTTATTTTGGTGGAAAACAAGTAAACATGATGTCAATGAACTTTTGTGCAGTATCAACATTTTTTGCGACTTCCCAGGTACGTCAAATTAACAACATTTGTTAATAGAAAACGTAATTTGTTCGGCATTATGTTTACCACAAAATTTATTTGCTGTTGCAAATGAGTTGTATGTAAACTTAATTTCCAGAAAACAGGGATGCTTTATTTGTCCCACTCCAACTGGGTTTCATGTTTGACGCTTTGGTGGTTTCAGGTAATTGGTTTTCAGATTTTTCTTTTTTGCAATAAGATAATTGGCAAAGTGTACTTTCAACCAATGGATAAGTGCTTCAGTAAAACTAAAACATTATTGTTTAATAGCAGTAACATAACAGTATTGCAGAGATGATGAGAAGAAATGAATCATCTTTTGCTTATTATTATGTTTTTGAGAGGCTTCGTTCACACTGTGACGGACAAAATACACTGACTGGATGAGTAAGATGTTTTGTTCAAACAAACGCTGTCAGCGCTGGTTTGGGAGTTTCCAAGCACTGAATCAACATTGCTGCACCTGAAATCCAAATTGTTGACTTTGAAGACAACACAGTCGTTTTGCAGTTGGATAATAATTAACAGAGACGCAGCTTAAAAGACTAAATAGGGACAGACAGACAACATAATTTGTCTTTTCAAAGGTCCATCATGAGGATTGAGGTTGCTCTCCAGCTGGGCGTCTGTGCCTTGTGTCTGACTCTGGTGCTTCTTGAAGAAGGAATGTACGTATATTTCATATTTCATTTATACAATAAGCAAGGATGTTCTTTTTATTTGCTTACAAAGGATTTGGACCTGGACAGAGTTTCATCACATTAAACATGTGTTTCAGGGGAGTGGAGCTTCCTGATCCACCAGCAGTAGATTGTGTTTGGAGCCGCTGGTCTGAGTGGAGTTCTTGTGATCCTTGCACGAGAACCCGAGTGAGTCCATTAAAACTGTGGTCAACGCCAGCGACTAAAAACTCAACTAATCACAATACCAGACAAGCTAGCATGTGCCAAACTGCACTGACCTGTAAAGCCAAAATGCAGTACGTACTTGATGAAAATTCAGTTTCAGCCATAATGTGACTTCTGAAATACATAAATCTGAAATACAAATTGTAATTTTCGGGGGATGTAAATTTGTAAGCTCTAGAAAACGGCGACTGTACTCTGGATAGGTACGGCTAGCTGGTTAGCTACAGCTAAATAACTTAAGCTAACAGGACGAAGTGAGTGAATACATTAATTCACTCACTGTTTCCTATTTCATGTTATTAAACAAAAAAAACAATTCTGATGCTCCAAGAATTCAGTAATTGAGTTTGTTATATGACATAAATGAAGAAGTAACTAGCTAAATCTGATGATAATGGAGAAAAAATACCACCAGATCCGGTTAAAAGGCAGCTAAATTTTAGCTTAGCAGAGTAGCATGTTTTTGGATGTGGTTAAGCTTCCTTTAAATCACATATTTAAATGTATTTGATTAAAGATTAGTTTATTAAACTAGTTCATTCATCCAAAAGGCCAAGAAAGGTGAAGAAAAACAAGAACACATTTTCGCTTTGCCCTTTAGACATCCATGCATGAATGAAGGTTTTCCAGCTTACATGTTTATTAAACAGTTTGGCTGTTTCTCTAGTTGCTGCTTTATGCCTTTGTAAGAAAGTGCAGATGCTTAACAATCATTTGTGATATTATTTTTGACCCTCAGAGGCGATCTCGAAGTGCAGAAGTGTTTGGCCAATTTGCTGGCAAGTCCTGCCAGGAATCACTAGGAGACAGGGAGTTTTGTCAAGCAGAGGCAGCATGTGAACCACCGCCTCCCCCTGTGTGCTCCGGCACAGATTTCCAGTGCGAGTCTGGTACTTCAGTTTCTTTTCGGTCACCCACAGCAACTTTCTCTTCATCATTATAGGTCCGATCAGTCTAACACCTATTTTTTTCGTAGGTTCTTGCATCAAAAAGAGATTAATGTGCAACGGGGACTACGACTGTGAGGATGGATCAGATGAGGACTGCGATCCTGGCCGTAAACCCTGTGGTTCAGCAGTTCTGGACAGCAATGAGCAAGGCAGAACAGCAGGATACGGGTAAGAGTGAATCATTAAAGATCCAGCACAGAGCACTTACACCAGGACGGCACATCAGCCCATTCATGGTGACAATACGCAACAAATATTGAGCAAAGCAGCATTTAGAGGAGATGCTTTCTTGTATATTCTGAGTTGTTTTTAACAATAAAATGATCTGTTTTGTGCTTGAAAAATATTTAAAAGAGTAGGTTGACATTTTGGAAGATGAGAACAATATTACCAATCTCATGTCTGTATGCTAAAAATGAAGCTAGACCCAACTACTTTAGATTAGCTTAGCATAACAACTGGAAGCAATGGGGAAATAGCTAGCCTGACCCTGTCCAAAGGTTAAAGAACTCAGCACTTCTAACCCTCACTAATTAATATCTCAGATTTTCTTTACCTTTTAACACAAGTCGAGGCAAGCTGTTTCCCTTTGCAGGCTGTATGTTAAGCTAAGCTAATCATCTCCAGGCGGTAACATACCTGCTGCTAATAGTCTATCGTAAATAACTAACCGTATATGAGTAGTATACTCAAGTGCTCTTAAAATGTTTCAATTTTATCTAAGTAGGCGTAATACTGTTTAAAAAGTGGCCATTGTATCTTTGCACCAGAATCAACATCTTGGGTGCAGATCCTCGAATGAACCCCTTCAACAATGATTATTTCAACGGGATGTGTCATCGAGTGAGGAATCCAAACACTGGGCACCACGACAGGCTTCCCTGGAACGTCGGTGTGCTCAACTATGAGGTGGGCCAGAACTATTACAGTAAAATGATGATACAGATGCAGCGTATGTCAGGGAGGATTCTGAAAAACTGTCCCTGTACACTTTGGCTCCCTGTCTTTCCAGACTCTGGTGGAGGAAACCGTTTCCAGAGAAATCTATGAGGACTCACACAGCCTCCTGAGGGAAATGCTGAAAGAGATGAACGTTAAAGTCGACGCTGGACTTTCCTTCAAATTCAAACCAACTGAGAAATCCATGTCGAATGTTTCTCTAAATTTGAATTTAGAGCATGAATATGAGAAGAAAACAATGATTAAGGAGGTGTCAGAGTTAACCAACGTTCAGGTAAATGTCAGCCAGAGGCAAGTAATGCACATTGCAATTTGCACATAGTTAATAAGACAAAAGACAAAACTGTAACCAGTGCAATCTGAAAATATGCAAACCATGCATCTGTATTTCTTAATATTTCTCTCCTGCACACTCAGAACAAAAGCTTCATGCGGGTGAAGGGCAGAATACAACTGAGCACCTACAGGCTGCGATCCCGTGACCTCCGTCTGGCCGAAGAATTTCTGGAGCATGTCAAATCTTTGCCTTTGCAGTACGAGAAGGGTATTTATTTTGCCTTCCTGGAGGATTACGGAACCCACTACACCAAAAATGGGAAGTCTGGCGGCGAATATGAGTTGATCTATGTTCTCAACCAGGACACCATCAAGGCGAAAAGTACGTGTAACCCCACCAAGTGTCTCTTTGATTTGTCACAATTCAAGGTTTTAAGCACTCATCCTCTATTCCTTGTGCTTCTTGCAGATCTGACAGAGAGGAAGATTCAAGAATGCGTCAAAATGGGCATCTCAGCAGATTTTGGTAGCACGTCTGTGACTGATGGAAAGGCACACTTTAAGAAAGATGGCTGTGATAATATAACGATGAAAAGCGAAGGTTTGATCTCCATGTCTTACCTAATCACACTGATACACAATGATCAGAAAGTTAATATTCAAAGCAGAGGTGAAGATTCTTAATACAGTGCTCAGATGCCATTGAAAGAGTTAATAACAGTCACTCCTCCTCAGCATGCTGTCCATGAAACAATTCCTTTGTAACATGACTACACTGTAAGACATTGGGGACAAAATCCACCACCTTGTTTTATACAAAATTGCATTCTTGAATTCAGGCACAGCTAATATGAGTCTTCGCTGCAACCCAGCAAGGAATAGCAGTTTTGGGAAACACACATTTTATGTGAAAAAGACTGTGCAAGATTGTACTAAGCTAGTCTGAGCTTAACCTTTAAAGCATAACCTCTCTTTTCTTATCAGGACATCACGCACAGATACTGTGATATGAGTAAGGTTTACATTAAATTATCAGTTGTGGAAAGTCTCTAAAACCTTGTCCCCTGTTGCAACACAGGAGAAACTCATGGAAAAGCAGTGGTGGACAAGGTGATGACATCAGTCAAAGGAGGTACTCTAGAAAGTGCTGTTATTATGAGGGCGAAATTGGATAAGGAAGGGGTGATGGACATCGCTACATATCAGGGCTGGGCCCGGACCATCACTGACGCCCCTGCACTGATTAACAGTGAGGTAGGTTTGATTGATTGGCAAAATGAAGCTGTAACAACATCAGGCAGTTTTAGTGGTATGAAAATGTCTGCTGGTGGGTCAGTGGGTCCACCACTGAAATATCTCAAAAGCTAATCTAAATGACTGATCCCCTCAGTTTCCATCTAGCGCCACCAGCAGGGCAACAGTTTTACTTATCCCGTGAAATATCTCAAAATCTACTTGATTAATTGGCACATGATGTATCCTAATGACTCCAGAGATCTTAAAGTTGACTTTTTTTTTTGGGCTTTTAATGGTGGATTTGGGTAAAAATTTTAATCTGTCCAATTTTGCTAATTATCAAACAGAAATGGTGAAAAATATACCTGCTAAATATCAGCATATTGAGATTGATGTTGTGAGCATGCTAGCATTATAGTGTTAGCATTTAGCTCAAAGCACTGCTGTGCCTAAATACAGCCTTACAGAGCTCCTAGCATGGCTGTAGCCTTTGTATTGCATTCCCCACTCATTAGCTTGCTAAATTGTTAGCCTCAGTGGCTTCTAGGCACCAACAGTGACATCCAAGTTGCCATTGCCTAGCAGTGGTGTTCACATGACTTAACCACTTGAACCTCAAGCATATCGTGCACACCATGTCCCAAGTCGTAATCAGGAGCTCACGAGTTCCGTTTGAAGACTTGTTATAAGAAATGAGGCAAATGAAAGATGTTGTAAAATATTTTTTTTGGCATCATATTCCAGCAAGAGAAATAATGTGCTTATTCTGTTACTCCTGACAGCCTGAGCCCATCTATACGCTAGTTCCATTGGAGACGCCGGATGCTAACTCCAGGCTAGCCAACCTGAGGCAGGCCATAGCAGACTATGTGGCCGAGTACAACGTGTGCAAGTGTAAGCCTTGTCAAAACGGAGGCACTCTTACTCTGCTGGATGGAAAGTGTATATGTTTGTGTTCTCACCTGTTTGAAGGCCTGGGCTGCCAAAACTTCAAGGGTGATAAAACTAAAACTCCAGGTAAGAGCAAAGAGTGCTATATACGATACAGTATCCCACCACACCAACAACCATTCATATCACTTCAGGCCATTTTTCTTTTATGCGTTAATTTGGACAATGTTTTGCAGGTAAAAGACCTACTGTCATCCAGGAAGGTAACTGGTCGTGTTGGTCAAGCTGGTCCAGCTGTAACGCGGCGAAGCGCACCAGGACACGTAGCTGCAACACAGACGGGCTCGTTGGAGCTGTGTGCAGAGGAGACACCAGCAGTGAAGAGTACTGCTAAACAGATTAATGATCATTTAGCAAATGATGTCCTTCTCTGACACACACACTGGACACAAACAAGCCATGTCTAAAAGCTAAAGATTTAAAGTCCTGAGCAGTTTTGTCTTTGCATGCTGAGAAAAACAGAGCCATCTAGAGGTTGATAATGGATATTACAGCTCATAATACATTTGTTTTTTGTGATTTAAATATGTCGACTTGTAAATATGTACGCATGGATTAAACACTGGATGGATTAGACACTTTTCTCTGGGAATCTTTAAGGATCCATTGTTCCCCGGCACACAAGTCTTTAACACAGCCCCGGAGGTTATTAACATTTCACTCTTTCGTTTCAAGTAATGGTTTCTTCTGGTTTTTTGAAGAGACAGAAAGCCTTTTCCAACAGGACACTGAACCAGTCTATCCATTTATGCTTTCTTCAACACCACCAGACTCCTTTGACAAAAACAAGGGTTTTACCTCACAGAGCGCAGGAGTTGCTGATCTAACAATTAGTGAGTCAGCTGGTGCAACTCTGTAAAATTATAGTTTTTGTCAAAGGAGTCTGGTGGAGTTGGAGGGTTCTTGTTTTAGGTTGATAAAAAAAACCTGGGGGATTGTCAACCACCATCTGCTGTAGGTAATACACTGACTATCGATAAGTATTTCATACTAACCCACTTCAAAAACCCAAACTATCCTTTTAAGTAAAATGAAAGTACAATTGTAATGATGCTCCATTACTATGCAATAAATCTCATTAAAAACATCTCCTCAAAAGCATTTCACTCAAAAGTCCGTGCTGCCTTTTAAAGCCCACAACACCCTTCAGACAGAAAACAAGAGCGTGACTTAACTATTTTACATCCAAAAGAACTTTTTGTCTGCAGACAAGAATGAGTCTTTCCACTTTAGTTCGCTGAATATAGTGTTGGGCTCAAGTATGTATTAATGGGCAAATAACTCATCTTTAAAAGCATGGACGCATTCCAGCTGGCTGTGCTGCGCAAATGAGAACCAGATGGAGAGAGGACTGACAGAGGACAACTAGAGATTAAGGTGCTGGACATAAACACGATGTAAGACATTAGATGTGCATTCCACTTTTCCAAACTCCAATTTCCAATAAATGAAATCTCATATCACGTGTGGTCATTTTCTGTATTGGAGTAATTTGGGAAAAGGAGCCAGTTTTTTGTGGAAGAAGCTTCAGTAAATCTGGAACTCAGAATATTCTTACAGGTCTACAATTTACATGGAAAGAAAGCAAATAACAGGCCATTTTCTCTCACAATGGGCAAAATGGATGACTGTCATGTTTGTTTAGCTTAACAGCCTTTGATTTCTATGTTTGCTCATGGATTTGAACTCAGTCATTTAGCGCCAACACTGCAGGCATGACTGGAGATCCTCGTGCCAGAGAATGCCTTGTTGAGCAAACAGCAGTGAGTGTGCTGCCACAGCCTTGCACAACATTCAGGAATGCGCACAGACCTGTAAAAAGGGAAATTTGCTTATAATGCATATTTCTTCTTGCCTGTTTTAGGAAACTTCTTCTGAAGTGATTTTCTTGGTCGCTTGGGGAACTTATCAAACGCTGGACAAAGCTGATGTTGAGCCCTAAATATTACTAAAAGCTTTTACAGATTGTAATAAAAGACTCCTGAAAGGAAACAAACCGATTACTAACACCTTCCACATCTGAATATTAGATTCTGGGATATAACGTGGAACTTTGTGAGTTAGTTTAAAATGACCTGAGCAGCTTTTTTCCTTCTGGAGTCACATTATTTATTACTTGTTCTTCCTCTCTCAGTAAGCTTTCTGTGAATATTGCCTCCTGTCATCACTTAAGGAGTTAAAGTCCAAAAGATTGTGTGTGTGTGTGTGTGTGTGTGTGTGTGTGTGTGTGTGTGTGTGTGCGCGTAGACTGGGGGTTGATGAATGCATACTTGAGAGGTAACCACTGGGGGTGGTACCCCCTGGCCTTTAGGATGTCAGCATAATGGAGTAAAACTTTGGAACCTTATTGAGCTCCGGGGAGACCCCATTCACTCCGGACAGCAAGCCAGCCTCAGGCCATTATCTTAGTCTAAAATGTTTTGTTCTTTCTTCAGTCTTCAACAGGACCGTTAGCACAAAATGATGAACCCCTCTTCATCGATAGACTGCCCAATTCTCTCTTTACTAATATTTAAAGCTTAAATGGGGACTTTTAAAGTGTTCCAGAAACTCACAGCACTGACATGTAATAGGTTAGATCCCCAATATGCACCATTAGATGGAACAAACACATTTGCTAACACTCCTCAATCTCAATTCAAACAGGAACATTGTGGGCTTCTGGTGCTGGGCGGGAACACCTTTATGGCGAAACTTTTTGTCCATTAAAAAATATTCTGGCTACGTTTCAAAGCTTATCGAGCACGTTTCAAGAACATTTTGGCCAACACAGAACATTCAGTTCATTTTACTTCAGAAAAACTCCACTCAAGCCGCAGGACTCCTCACTTCCCAACAAGCTAGAAGCCGGAAAATGAATTCCCGGTTTGCTTTCAAAATGTGATCCATTGTTGTCTCATCTCATGAACATATAGTCCCTGCTTTCAGTGAAAAAGAGGTAAGGGATATACTCTTCAACAAAAGCCCTCGGAAGGGTGTGAAAGGAGCCCCCTCGCTCTCCTAAACGCATGGACACAGTTGGAGTCGCCCCCTCCTCGCTCCCTGGGTCACTAAAGGCATTGAAGTTTTAGAGGGCTGCTACGGCAGATTACTCCACACAGCTGTCCCAGCACCGTGGAAATGAAGTTATGCCCCCTGTCAGCTACGTTTTGTGCTCCCCCCTCCTCCTGGTCTTCTCTCGCTCCTTAAATCTTTGCACCACTTCTCTTCGGCTGGGCTGCAGGAGGGAACCGGGGGGGGCAACTCGAGGACAATTCCAATGCAGCCGTGGCAGATCGAGGAAATCTATCTGATTGGCTGATTAAATATTCCCTCTTTGCATCATTATTCAGACAGGCTTGAAATCCCTGACGTTCAGCCCAGCATAGCTCCCCTCCCATAGCAGACCCTTCCCCCTTTAACCCTCAATCATAAATCAACCCCTCCTCCACCTTTCCCACCTCTCTAAGAGCCCAGGGTGCTGCCTTCCTCAGGGTCAGCCCCCACCCTCCAATTATTGTGGGTCACTGGGGTTTATTCACTTCACTTTGCTCTTGCTAAGTTTGTTTATCTTTGGTCAAAACTAAATCTAGCAGCAAGTTAAAAGGTTTAAACTGAGCTCACGTGACTTTTTCACGTAACACAATCCTCCATTTAGGCAACATCAGTCGGATTCACAAGCAATGAAACTCACCGTTGCTGAATTAAATACATTCTGCAGTTTTGCTGGTACGGCCTGATTTACAGTAGCTTATAGTGGCTAATATTAGCTAACAAGCTAACTGTTTTAACATCTCACAGATGGAAAATGACAGGAAATCCAGTATCAATATCGCAGCAGTTGCCATTTTATGTCCTATTAAAGTATTAAATTTATGATGCTTTAAAACAGAAAGTTAGCCATTTTTCCCTCATGAATAATCAAAACAAGTAATAGATGATCAAATGCTGTCAATGGGCTAATCGATTAAATGCTTCAGCAGCTTGTTTGAGCACAGCGGAAGAAAATCCAGAGTTAAGATATGATCACAACATCTGCTACATAAATCAGATTGTTACTCTGCTATGTGCATGGAAGTGCAGTTTGTGCTTATTGTGTTTGATTGAATAAGATGCCTCATCAGCTGCAGGCCAGTTTCCACTGGTTCAGAAAGGGAGCAGAGTTGGAGTTTGAGAAAACAATCTCACCACAAGGTCCATTTGGTGGCCGTTTCCAAGGTCTACGATGAACTGTGAAGCATAATAGACCCTGTATAAGGTTTCCAAAGCACCATTACTTAGATTTTGTCTACCCATCTCCCTCTGTTTCAGCCTGTTTTCTCTCCATCTCACTCTGGGTTCACATGAGGCGGACGCAAGGGCAACTGAATTAGAAGCAGTTCTCTTCACTCCAGGAGTTTCAAAATAGGCTCAACAGGAAAAGTCAGTCTGGCGGCGGAGCAGTTTTAAAAATGTTGTGTGAAGTTCCACTGGGACTGTCGGAGGGATGCCACAGCTCGGACAGAGAAAGAGTTTCTGACAGCTCACTGATTCGCAAAATCAGTCCTAGTAATTTATCCCTTTGATATTAAACATGTTGTGTCGAGCGGTGCTACTATAAAGAGAATAATATCAGAAGAAAATACATCACTAATCTGACTGAAGATAGTCTGCAACATGGAGCTAACATACGGCGGCCTGTTTTCTTTTCCCTAGTGTAACCTAGAGGACGAAGGCCTCTGGGCGGGGCG